>CAWUFW010021978.1:0-107036 GCA_963921515.1 Calotriton arnoldi | reverse complement strand
CAATTCACAATCTAGAAACTTGGGATTCTTCTTGGGGGGCATGGTGATGGGTGGTGATGGTGAGTGATGTGTGTGTTGGTGTGCAGGTGAGGGTGTGTGAGTGTGTGTTTTGCTGGGTGTATGTGAGGTAGGTATTTGTTGGTGTGCTGATGGTGTGTGGCTTGTGTGAGGGGTGAGCTGTGGGTGTGTGGTTGCTTTCTCTTGGGTGCTGGCAGTGAAATGGCATTTGCAAAGGCTCATGGTAGTGATTTGTGTCCTTTATATAGGTGGAGTTGTGGGTGTGTCTTTGTTCTCTGTCCCCACCCCCCAGTATTTATTGGCTTGGTAATTGCTTGTTTGGCCTTTTTTTGGTTGATTTTTCCTTTGTGCTGTTTGTGTATGTTGGAAACGTTCTTGTGACCGAGTCGGACCCTGCATTGGTCTCGTACGGTGTTTTCCGTTTCGTTCACGCTGTGTTTGTGCAGTTTTGTATGCTGCGTACGCGTCGGTCGCGGTGTATTGTGTTGCTTCGGCTCGGTTTTGTATGCGTGTCGGTCGTACGGCTTGTCCTCCGTCCGACTCGGTCGTGTTTTCGCGCCTTGCATCGTACTTTGCAGGTTGGAGTTGGCGGGTACGATTCGGTCGGATTTGTTCCGGGTGCGTGTCGGTCGGTTGGATTCGCGTGTTTTTCCGGCCGGATTGCTATTTTCCGAGCGGGTCGGTCGGTCGGCTTGGTTTCCTGACGTGTCGGTCGGATTTATCGCGGCTTGCATCGTACTTGGCGTGTCGGGCGCCACTGGTACGTGTCGGTCGGTATTTTTTCCGGATCCGAGTCGGTCGGTGCTTTTTCCGGCCCGAATCGGAATCGACCCCTGAGTATTTTAAATTCAACATTTGAACATGAAGAAATTAACAGTCCCTGCTGTTTAAATCATGAAAATGTGAACCAGTGTCAGGAGAAATAATTAATTTCCCTGAGTAAGGAAACAGCTACATGTGCAGTAACTACACATGATAGACTGACTGATTTGGCTAAAAAATATGAAATTGATGTTTCAGGAAGTTTTCCATTTCAAAAACGTTTCAGGGTACATATGAATGATGAGGCAAATGAGAAAATGTGTTCTTCAGGAATGCAATTGCACATTGCAGAAATAATTAAATATATTTTCAAATGCAATGGGTTTGAGAAATTAGGAGACAAGTGGGCAAGAAAACATGAGAAGAAAAAGAAACCACGAGACCTAGCAAGGAAACTGGATAAGAAAAAGAAACCACCAGACCTTGTTGAGGAAAATAATAAACAGGATGAGGGAGAAGCTTTTGCTTACTCATTGAGAGAAAAGGTGGGAGAAGTGCATGTTCATGTGCCACGGAACAAAAGTGAACTTGCAGCATTTCTGAACACATTCCCACAATTGAGAGACAAACCTATGCTGTGGTACCCACAAATTGATGGATTTGTTGAAATTTTAAAGGAGTTATGTATTAATTTGGATATGTTCTTTGACATTGCCATGCAAACTGAATTGTGGTTAGAATCTAAAGTTGTTGTGCAAAGGCCAGGTGAGAAGACAATGAAAAAGGTTTGCATGAATGCACCATCATTTTCTGTTGTTATGGAGAAAAACGTAGCAGTGATTACTTTCCTGAAGGGCAGAGTGCAAGCGAAGGATGTTAATTGGGTACAGATTAAAAGAACACAGGATAGAAGTAAAGGTGTTTTGGTTTGTGCAAATTCAGGTATGGATGTTGCATTGCTGGAAAAAGTATCCTTTTGCCATCTTTATAACAGATTTGAGCATTGGAAGAAGAAATATAAATTTAAACATGATGCACAAACACAGAGAGAAATGCAGGTGCAAAATATGCCAGTTAAGCAAATGCAAATGTCAGTTCAGAAACAGGTACCAATGGCAGGAGTTTTTCCAGCTCAGATGCTCCCACAAAATATGGAAAATGCTCAAATTAATTTAAATAAGTTG
The DNA here is from genome assembly GCA_963921515.1 of Calotriton arnoldi. Classification (NCBI taxonomy): domain Eukaryota; kingdom Metazoa; phylum Chordata; class Amphibia; order Caudata; family Salamandridae; genus Calotriton; species Calotriton arnoldi. The sequence goes on along the minus strand of CAWUFW010021978.1, from coordinate 105,072 downwards.
TCCAGAACAAATGTGAATTCTTTCCAGAAACAAAATGAGAACCCAGTTCAACAGGTTGCGGTATTTGAAAATGAGAGTTTTAACCCTAACAATTCAGAATTTACCAAGTCCATTGTGAAAACAGTGGGCCCGATTCACAGAAGTAATCTGAGACAAAATCCTAAACTTACTACTTTTGGTATTCACAGAAGGCATTTAGTAGTAGTAAAGTTAGGATTTTGTCTTAAGTCTGTCTTAAGTCTGTCCTAAATTTGTCTTAAGTTTGTCTTAAGTCTGTCTTAAGTCTGTCTTAAGTCTGTCTTAAGTCAAACTTAAGACAAAATCCTAACTTTACTACTACTAAATACCTTCTGTGAATACCAAAAGTAGTAAGTTTAGGATTTTGTCTCAGATTAGTTCTGTGAATCGGCCCCAGTGGAAGGTCCAGACTTAGTTGAAGGAATTTTAAAAAGAGAAATTACAAACCCAGTTTTAGAAGAGGTTGCAGCAAAATTAGGCCCATTTGAGGAAAGTTACCAATTTGCTGTTTGTGATACAGGCCTGACAGGAAAACAATTGTTTTGCAAATTAAACAACACAGATTTCTGTACACCAGATGATGTTAATTTTCAGATTCCTGATGAGGATGTACAGTTTAAAATGACTCAACAAGAGATAGCTGTAGCATTGTTTTCAGAAAAACATGTGAAAAATTACCTTCTGATTTGAAAGAAATAATAAACACAGAAATAAGAGAGTTCACAGAGAAAAATGTCAGACTAATAAAACATGCAGAACATGTCTTATTCAAATTAGAACCAGATGACATGTATTCAAGAACACCATCAGTTGCTGAAATTTTACCCATAATTGGAGATAAACTGAGTAAAGGATTTTTGATGGAATTGTTTGGAAGTTTATGTAACTTTCTGATCACAGGTTCACAGAAACTAAATGAAAAGAACAGAATAATGCAGGAGATTAGCAGCATAACTTTTCTATGTTGTCCTATGGTACCGAATCCAGCCAATATATTTTTTCACTTTCCATGTGCTGAAGAATGGCTTACTGTTATTGATTCTTGTCAAGTTCATGTCACAGTGCCATTGCATGAAGATAGTCAGGAGTACTGTCAAAAGAAAATGAATGTCTGGGACACATAATTGGAAAGGGAGCTAGAAAGGTGTCACCAGAGAGAGTGGAAATAATTCACCAGATGAATCCACCTCAAATTCAGAAAGAAGTCAGGATGTTTTGGGAATGGTCGGTTGCTATAGTGAGTGGTTATCAAACCTTTCCCTAGTGGCTAAGCCTTTACTGAGGATGACACACAAGGATCTGTCTGATCCGCTTCCATTGGACAGCAATTGCATAAAAGCATTCCTAGAGTTGAAAGAGAAAAAGTGTCGCGCCCGGCACTAGGAATGAAAGTTTATTTAAAAGAAAATACACCAATTTGCAGTGAGAGGGAGGGCTGCGCTCTCTCAGTGCCTGTTCAAAAACATGAATGTGTTCAAAGGTCTGTGACGTATTTCCCAATGACATTTGACCCCAACGTCACAGAAATGCCAGCAAATGAAATTGTTTGTGATGAAACTGAATATGAGTGTCTAGATGTCATGAATATATGCATAAAGCCAAGATTAGATTTTAAGGATGAACGTCTGATTGAGACCAACAATGTCCATTTTGTAGATTGCCCATGTTTGAAAGGTAACAATGACACATTAGGAGCAGCACTTGCTGTGCGCCCTATACATTATGTTGTCAAAGCTTCATGGCTTTCAGTAGTTACCTCAGCCCAAAATTCGAATTTGATTGCCCTTACCATAACATGCAGTATAGCTGCTCAAATGGGAGTCACTACTTGTAAAGAATTAATAGAGGCCCAAGAAATAGTTTCAGAAGCAGAACAATGGGTTGTATCAGAACAGATTTTGAGAAAATGATAACTGCATAGTAGCAAATGTGTTATTGCAAAAACTGATGCCCAGGTATAGATTGCCAGTTTCTCTGAAATCAGATCATAATGAGGTCTCAAAGATGATGTGTGCAGAACAACAGATTGGACAAAGATTGCATTGTAGCTATCTGCCTGAAGTTCCAAGTATAATCAAGCAACACAAAGACAGTACAGAGTCTCATTTTGCAAAAGACTGTGTTTTAGCATCACTGAAGTGGCTTGAATATGTACATGGAAATGCACTTGTGAAAAACACAAGTGAAAAGACTAGCCATTGCTGTGAAGGTCTGGCTGATGTGGAGCGTGCAGTTTCTCACCAGATTGCAGCTGCTACACAAGATCTGCATAATGGATGGTGCCAAAACTTTGATCTGAGAGATGCTGTGAAATGGAAAGGCTTGTTCCAAATGATCCTGGCAAAAACTGTTGTGAAATGTGGTGCCCTTCCAAATTGGGTGCATGTCTCTCACACACGTATGGTCCCGTGTCCCCCTGATAAAACAGCTCCTCTTCAAGAAAAGATGCCAGCAGTGGTCAAAAGTCCACAGAAGAGGGTCAGTCAAGCTGTAAGGGAACACACAGAAAGTGAAGCAGCACTAGAGAAAACTGAAGTGGCACTGGAAAAGCAAAAAGTGGAAACTGACTCAGATGAAAGCGGTGTCAAAAGGGTGAATGAGTCAGGTGCAGCCTCTGAAGAAGAAATTAGTGCTGTGGGCCTACGAGTGGAGGTAGGAAAAAGCTGGCTGGAAGGGTATCCAAAACGTCTGCAGTGGTACCTTGAAAAATCATTTGCACCCATAGCTGAAACGTCTGAATCTGATCAAGGTGAAAACAAAAGTGAAAGGCTTGGATTGAAAAAGTGCAAAGAATTGATGGTGCTCTGTCAGAGTTTCTCAGCACCTGAGTGGTCAAAATGCATGGAAAAAGTACAGAATGCCACATTGAATGAACTGTGTAATGCGAGGCTTGAACTGTATGAGCCACCCTGATGGCAAGCTGATAACAAAGAGCCAAAAAATGCTGAAACAAATAACTGAGAATCGTCAAGAGCTGAAGAGAAAAGAATTTTTGAATAATGAAAGAAAAAGAAGAAAAGAAGAAAAGAAAATAGAAAAGAGAACTGTTCTGTTGAATTTTCCTTTCATTATTTTAGTTACTTATTTTAGAGAAGACTAACAGTTCCAAGAAGCTACTTACAGAACTCTGCACTAAACATTTGAGCTTGGCTATATATGATCTGATTACAGACAAAACTTGTGTTGCCTTAGAAATAGAGATAAAATTGTTATATGCTCAGCTTTTGCAATAGAAATGTCACCTGTGAAATTAAATAAATGTGATAAAGAACAAATCAATGGAGATATCATGATTTGATTTTATCAAAGGGAGGATTGATGTAGTTTAGATTTCATCAAGATTAAGCATTGCTCTGTTTTGTGTTTCAGACAGACTGCATTTTTAAATGGCACGCAGATTTTGGTGCAAGTGAAAACACATGGCACGTGACACATGAAATGAGGCCTGGTCAAAATGCTTTCAGTCTGAAATGATTTCATTTAAAACCCATGCTCAATTAATTAATCCAGGGTGGTTAAAATGTGTAGATTTAACCTCACTATAGAATGTGCATTTAATTTAGAGAATGGTTGGTTTTTTTTTACTTTTAAAGTAGCACATAATTGTGCTGAAATAACAGGTATTTTGCAGTGTAGAGAAGCACGTGACTTCAGTTTGCTTTAAGCAGCAGTTCATTAACCTTGAGATACGGAATGGAATGTTTCCTCCTGTCTCCTCTCCATGAAAGACCTCTGTTCCTCTGTTCCCGTCTCAAGAGACCTTGGCTTTGTTGCATATTTAGACAATGCATATTCAGTTCATAACACATCTTTCTTATAATATGTATTCATTAATCAACCATGCACCAACACTACACGTGGGGCAAACGCATTTTGCATGAAAAGCTATCTAAAACATTAGAGCATGTTGATATGAGCATGTATTAACTGTTTGCGCTTTGAAAATTTGCACTAGTGCATGTTTATGCTATGTTGTACATTGTACATTTTGCATGTTGTGCACAAATAATAGAAAGGCTGCTTTAAATTAATAGCTTTCGCTAGGTAATAATTAATACAGGGTATTAGAATGGTGGGAGGTGAACATAATGGGCTTTACTTCATAAATTAATATTCTTTTGTGTTTGTTTTACTTTAGTATATATTTGGGCCCACAATAAAAATGGCTGCCTAAGAATCCAGCATGGCTGAGAATTGTTAGCAGTGTGCTGAATGAGAGACGCATGCGCAGAAGAATGTGCCAGCTGCATGAACTGCCAAGTGCCTCAAGTGAAGACACATAGGTCAAGGCCACAATGATATGTACACTCCTGTCACCGTGCCAACGTACCAGTGTTTGTGGGAAAGTGTCATCCCTGTGTGCGATGTGAAAGACAGACAGGAAATTGATTGATACATTTTGTTGCTTAAAATGTTGCAAGAGATGTTCTTATTGATACATGTTATGTATATTTTTCTTAGCATTAAGCCCCTATTGTCAGAACCGGTATGGGGTGGACTTGCGATGAGAACAGGATGCTAAGATCCCTATGTCACCTGTGCCAACCAGTCACAGTGCGAGTTTCTACTGAAACTGTAATATTGTTAGTATAGTCAGCCAAGAATTAGGGTTTAAATAATTACCCCTTAGGGGGCGTGTCAGGAGCAGATCTGACCAGACATCATTCTGGTTAGGTACGTGAACGTCGCGGGTGCAGACTGGGTGGAGATTGCGTCCGAGGAGACATAGAGGGAGGAGGGGGCTTTGTTCACATATTTTAGTGAGGTGTAGGCTGGCCTTGCTTTTTGGCAGATCACAGCTTCTGTGGTACTGTGAAGGGAGGGCCATTCAAGGAGCAGCTTGTGTCAGACACAGAGGAGCAGAGATGAACAGACGAGCGCAGAGAAAGAGCAGCTGAGAGATCAGGACAGATTTTGATGCTAAAACTTTCAGTTTTACGCTTTTGACTAACTGGCTTTGAAAAGATTTATTTGTCTTATGCATTTATTTCTCTTTATGGGAGATGTTTGCCAATTATTAATTATTGATTAGCCTTGCAAAACTCACTCTTGAATTATATTTTTCCTGAAACTCTTTAAAGAGTTCTGACTGACATTTTTATGCCTCATTCCCTTTCCTTTATGAAGTGCTTTGTATGCAATCTATAATATGTTCTGTATTCATTCTATTTTTACGATTTTCAATTCTGTAACCTGATTGAAAATTGATTAATGAATAAAGAATCAGAGAAACTTAACTTTTGACTAGAAAATAAAACCCTTAAAAACTACTCACTTCTCTCTTTATTGCCTTAAATATTATTTGCATTTGATTTGTCATATTCATGTAAAGTCTCCTGATGATACACGGTGGCCAAGATCCATCACCTTTAAGCGGTAAACTAGAAATAAATGGGGTTTTGCATTGAGAAATTACCGTGAAATTACTGCTGGATCACAGCCGTAGCTGGCAGGTTCCTCCATCATGTCTGAGGGCCCCCATTCACAGCGAGTGGCTTGCACATCAAGCCAGCAGTGAGGTGTCCAGCATCCCTGGACCACATGCGGGTATTGAGTCAAAGGGTGGTTGCAGAATAGGGCCCACACTTACCCAGCATGAACTACCTCAACCCTGGATGGAGATGTTGCACAGATGGTCTCAGGGCCCGTCGCAGCCAGAATCCTAGAGTTGACAATCTCCTCACCCGGATCCAGACCACCAGTCAGGCTCTCTCTCTATCAGGGATCATTGACATGTCGCGACAGCTTAGTCGATTCCCACGTGCTGCATCTCACCGCCCCTCAGTGTTATTCTGTCACTTGCTATGCACTGCAGCCATCGCGCTCCACCTCTACAAAGGCTCCCTTCAGGAGCTGGGCACTGGCGCTACTTGTAGCCGTTCATATCCCCTTGCATGCTTTATGTGAAAATTTCACAGTCTTCCCATCATGCAGCAAAGTCTTCTGGGGGAAGGCAAACAGACTGGGCCCGATGGCAAGTGCCCCAGTGGCTGTTGCAGGACAACTTCCCGTAGGTCTTCCTCTAGTGAGCGGTCCTCCTGTACCGGATATAAAGCATATGTCTTGGCCACAGGTGTATTCCTGCTGCTAACGATTATGTTCTCTCACCTGGTGTGGGAGGTTGCAATCTCTCAGGCAGGATCAGCTTCCATGCGTCAGCAGGCCCAAGCATATCTTTGGGACCCCCACTGTGCCAGTCTCTCCCTCTCCTGGAAGGTTAATTACCGCAGTCAGGCTGTGGCCCAGGGTCCTGCCCCGCAATGCACTTTGGCCCCTTTGCCCTCTGCGTAGCCACTACCCACTCAATTGATCACCAAGCCAGTGGCACTTCCCTTTGGGCTGTCTCTGGCCCCGCCACCCAGCCCTGCACTCAAATGAGCTCCAATGCGAGCTCCGTCACTATCAGGCCTCTGATCCAGGACACAACCCAGAGTAACTTGCTGTTTAGCGGTGTGGTCCCACCCGCTCCTTTGCTCCTGCTGGCACTTGTCATGTTGGCCAGCACCGGGCGGTCCTTTTCCTGACAGCACGGTCACATACGGCGTAGGTACCCGGGCCTAGCCCCGCCTCCTGCAGACAGCGGTCCCGGTTGGCTGCCTCGGTGCCTGGGCCCCTGTCCGGGGGTCACTGACATCCGGGGCTCGGCAGCCGGCTGTCTCCACACCACCTCCGACACCCGCCTCAGCCGCCCTGCTGTCTGCACTGGGGTGAATGTTTGACATTGTTCAGCATTTTGTCCTTCAATTGTTCTTTTTGCATTTGTAACCCTGAGTGGGACGCAGTATGCCCAGACGTGGGTCCCGTGCTCTCAACGCCACTAGAGTCAAGCTAGCCTGGTTGATGAGGGGTGATAACCCGAAACCGGTCACAGGCTGCTTGTTTGCAGTCCAGGGAGGATCTGGCGTGGTAGTTAGGGCTGGACTGCTCCCATAGGGTGCAGGGTCAAGACTGATTTGCATATGGGTGGGCTTAAACTGGAATGGCATGGGAAGCAAAAAAAACACTGGATTTAGGCCCAGATCTCTGCAATGGGGTGAATGTTTGACATTCTTCAGCAATCAATCAATCATGGGTTTGTTAAAGCGCGACTACTCACCCGTAAGGGTCTCAAGGCGCTAGGGGTGGGGGTGCAGGTTCCATCCATCAAGGAGGGGTCTGTCGAAGAGCCAGGTTTTGAGGTTTCTTGCGAAGATGGGGAGCGATGTTGTCTGTCTGAGGTGGAGCGGAAGGGCGTTCCATGCTTTGGCCGCGAGGAAGGAGAAGGAGCGGCCTCCCGATCTGGTCTTTCTGGTGCGGGGGACCACGGCGTAGGAGAGCTGGGCTGATAGTAGGGTCCTTTGGGGTGCGTGGAATTTGAGTCGGCTGTTCAGGTATGCTGGTCCGGTGCCGTGGAGGGCCTTGTGTGCGTGGGTGATCATCTTGAAGGTGATTCTCGCCTCGACAGGGAGCCAGTGGAGTGTGCGCAGGTGCTGGGAGATGTGGCAGTGTTTTGGCAGGTTGAGGACCAGTCTTGCGGCGGCAATCTGTCCACCAATTGTTCTTTTTGCTGCTCCGCCCAAGTCAGTGCACTAGATCAGAGCGGTCGTGATCTTGGCGCCCGTTCCACCCTGCAGGCTCGGGTTCAGGCGGCGACAATAAAAATCAATGTTAACAAATGTTTTTAATATTCTAAATGTATTTTAATATAAAATAAATAGTTAATGTGCTGTAAATGTTATTCTATTATCTATATGTTAATAATAAATATTTAAAATTAATTTACAATTCTATTATACAATAAACATGGTTTTAAAAAAGTAATAAACTGTATTAAATTTCACTATACTTTACCATATTGAGATATCCATTTCCATTGCAGAGATTTCTATACCAATGGCAGACATGCCTGCCAACTAAGCGGAACTTAATATATGGTTGTAAGTAATATACTCTGTCATTACCACTATGGCCGCCATCGATTTCTTATTACCGATGTCTTTACCTGCAAGTTGCTACTAGGGGCCTGGAGGACTCTAAAATGTAAGACGTAAGGATGACCCTATATACCATTTGTTATGACCCTACCTACAATAAGGGGATAAGAGGACTCCTAAATGTAGGCATAATGATATCCCTGCATATTAGTTGCCATGACATTCATTATTAACATACTAATGATGCTGGATAAAGTAACACAGGCCCGATATATGATCGGAAATTGCTATTCTTTGAATGGTCGCTATAAACAGTTTGTATAGCAGTTCTCTTTTCTAATCAATGCAATCAAAATACTAGCTGCCAAAAAGGATGAAATTATTCAGTAGTTGTCATGATATTTATGAACTAAACAGAAATGGTGGGAGTCGATAAAAATCAAACAATAAAATGTATTGTAGGGCTACTGATGACGAGTAAGGGTTGACTGTTGAATATAATTTGCTACCTTTAAGATAGCCGCCACAAAGAGTCTGCATAAGTATGACTTTGATTAATGACCATATGATCAGAGTGGTGCCCAATGCAAAAATTGCCATTCTCTTAAAGGACACCAGAATAGTCTACACACAGGCCTACGTTCTAATTAATCCAATAAAACTATTGGCCATAAAAGGGATAATTCGTTGACCAAGTGACGTTGAGGATGACCAGGAGCCGGATGCAAGCTGTTCTACAAAATATGTCGAGTGCTGAGGGTTCGGTGTCCAGTGGAAGCACCAACAAGCCTTGGCAAAAGCAACCTAAGCAGGAAGTCAAGGAAGTGTACAGTTCGGACCAGCAAGGTCCAGGGGACTCACCACAAGCAGGGGAGTCAGGGCAAGCCTAGAGCAATCAAGGGAGTCCAAGGAAAACAAAGATGACCCTCAATAGGACCCACAGGCTGGAGGCACAGGAGTCGTGAGAGGACCTCGGGCAGCTTCACAAAATGGCAGGCCACGGAGCACACGGTGTGAGGTGGTTGAAGATCTTTGTAGGAAATGTTGCCAGAGGTTATTGGCTACTCGGAGCCCAATGCACTTGTCACAGGATTGCCAACAAGAACGCGGTGCACAGGGTTTTGGGTATTGCAGCCCCCACGAGGGATTCTGGCCTGAAACTTGGTGAGAGGGTAGCTCAGGCCCCGTGGGAAGTAGAAACCTACCTCCTGTGTTGCTGAGCCATTCGGAGTTCAGAGGAGCTCTGGATCAGCAGACCGGTCAGCAGTGTTGCGGTGCCTGCGAATGAAGGGGAGTGACTCCTTCACTCCAAGGGAGATTATCTTCAGGTGTCTTGGATGCTCCACAGATCCTGCACGGATCCTGTATGGTGCACAGGCACAGACGATGCAGCAGACTGAGAGGCAGACTAAGTCAGGCCCAAACGAATTCCAGAGTGCGCAGACGGTCAAAGTGCAGTGGTTTCAGTTCTGAATCTTGTCCACGATGAATCTAAGGTCCAACAACCAGGTACGCCCTTAAGTATCCACAGGAGAGGGTTGGAAAGATTCAGGGGACCCTCCCAGGGGAGGGTCTGGGCAGGGGGGAGGTTACCCCCATGTCTTTTGTCCAGTTTCACGCCAGAGCGGGAGCCAGCGGCTCCCAGGACTGGTTTGAACTGGACTATGCACAGGGATACCAAATGTGCCGCTCCTGCAAGTTTCAGGTGCTGGCAAGTGCACCCACCCAGCCCTAATACACTAAATCCTGTCTGGAAGGTGGTCACACCTCCCTGTGACAGGATGCCTATTGTTCTGCCTTCCCCTGCTTGAGCTTGGCTCAGCAGCAGTTGGGCAGAAATGTGTCTCTGGTCGGCAGTAACCATTTTGTGCTGTCGGGAGCTAAAAGGCTGGTACCAGGAACACCGAGGGCCCCACGAACGGCCTTCCTGGTGGGTGGATTCATACCTCCTACACCGGTAACTGGGGTGGGGGTATGATTCCAACATGTTTGACACCAAACACGATAGGGTTGGTTGCAGCCATTTTCGAGATGGTCATCACGCAGTCGCATAATGCCCCTCTATATATAGTATATGACTGCTTAACTGACAACCTGGGAGAATGGACTCCGTAGGCTGCAGGGGTGTCCTGCTCATGAAGGGGTACCCTCTCACTTAGACCCAAGCACCCTGCCCTCAGGATTGTAAAGGCCTGCTATAGGGGTGACTTATAGGTTTTTAGTGCAGTGACCCTTAGATATAGTGGTATAAGTGGTGCATACACAGGCTGCAATGGCAGGCATGTAGTTCCATTTTGAATGGTCTCTTATGGGTGGCATAGTACATGCTGCAGCCCATGGGAGACCTCTGGGGTACCTATGCCCTGGGTACATGTGTACCATATACTAGGGACTGACAAGGGTACCCCAGTATCCAATCTGTACCTAAGTACATGCATAACAGTTTAGGGAGAAAGCAGATAGACTGGGGTCCTGATTAGCAGGATCCCAGTCAGACTAGTCAAAAACAGCTTTATGTTCAGCAAAAAGTGGGGGTAACCATAAGAAGCAGATCCTACTTTCCTACACAACCCCCCCAAATGTAAGGAGATGAGACTAACCTTGCCCAGTTGAGTCTTCATTTTCTAAGTGGAAATATCTGGAGAGTCCATCTGCATTGGCATGGTTACTCCCAGGTCTGTGTTCCACTGTATAGTCCATCCAATGTAGGGAAATGGAACACCTCAAATGTTTGGGGTTTTCATCCTTCATCTGGTTTAGCCATAAGAGGGGCTTATGGTCTGTCTGAACAATGAAGTGAGTGCCAAACAGGTATGACCTCAACTTCTTCAGGGCCCAGACCACAGCAAAGGCTTCCCTCTCTATAGCTGACCAACGTTTCTCTCTGGGGGTCAACCTTCTGCTAATAAAAGCTACTGGTTAATCCTGACCCTCTGCATTAAGTTGTGACAACACAGCCCCTACCCCCAACTCAGATGCATCTGTTTGGACAATAAATTGCTTGCAGTAGTCAGGACTCTGCAGAATGGGAGCAGTGCACATGGCCTGCTTGAGATCATCGAATGCCTTCTGACAGCTAACTGTCCACTGAACTTTCTTGGGCATTTTCTTGGAGGTGAGATCATTCAAGGGAGTCACTCTAGACCCATATCATTTTGCAAATCTCCTGTAATACCCAGTCAGGCCCAAGAAAGCTCTGACCTGAGTCTGGGTAGTTGGAGCAACCCAGTCCATTATGGTCTGGGTTTTGCTCTGTAGTGGTTGAACCTGGCCTCCACCCACATGGTGGCCCAGGTACACAACCTTGCTCTGCCCTCTCTGGCACTTAGTAGCCTTGATAGTGAGGCCTGCTTTCTGCAGAGCCTCCAAAACATTCTTCAGGTGGACCAGGTGATCCTCCCAGGTGGAGCTAAAGACAGCTATATCATCAAGATATGCTGCACTATAGGCTTCCAGACCTGTGAGAACTTTAAGCACCAGCCTTTGGAATGTGGCAGGTGCATTCTTCAAGCCAGAGGGCATTACAATGAATTGATAATGCCCACTAGGGGTTGAAAATGCTGTTTTTGGTTTGGCATCCTCAGCTAGCCCGATTTGCTAATAGCCAGCAGTGAGGTCAAATATGCTCAAGAACTTGGCTGAGGCCAAAGTGTCAATGAGCTCATCTACCCTGGGAATTGGATGAGCATCAGTCCTAGTGACTGCATTGAGTCCCCTGTAGTCCACACAAAACCTAATCTCTCTCTTACCACCCTGGGTGTGAGGTTTTGGTACCAGGACCACCGGACTAGCCCAAAGGGCTATCTGAGGGTTCAATCACTCCCAACTCCAGCATCATTTGGACCTCTGTCCTGATGCAATCTCTGGCATGGTCAGGCTGCATGTAGATTTTATTCTTAACAGGTAGACCCTCACCTGTGTCCACTTCATGGGTACACCAGGTGGTTTGACTGGGTGTCAAAGAAAACATGTGCCTATATTGATTGAGGACCTTCCTGCAATCAATCTGCTGTTGGTCAGTGAGGCTGCCTGCCAAGGCTACACCATCTACTGAACCATCATCAGTGTTTTGTGAGAGGAGGTCAGGGAGAGGGTCACTTGCAGTTGCCAAGAACAAGCCCATGTCAGCCCTGTCTACAAAAGGTTTCAGCCTGTTCACATGGAGCACCCTGTGGGGGCTCCCGGGAGTGCTAAGGTCCACCAGATAGGTGACCTCACCTTTTTGATCAATTATGGTATGGGGTCCACTCCATTTGTCTTGGAGAGCTGCTGGGGCCACAGGCTCCAGCACCCACACCTTCTGCCCTGGCTGGTACACAGTCAAGACAGCCTTTTGGTCATGCCAAGCTTTTTGCAATTCTTGACTTGCCTCAAGGTTTTTGCTGGCCTTCTTCATGTACTCAGCCATCCTGGAGCGGAGACCAAGTACATTATCCACTATGTCTTGTTTGGGAGGTTTGAGAGGTAACTCCCATCCCTCCTTCACCAAACACAAGGGACCCCTAACTGGATGCCCAAACAGGAGTTCAAAAGGGCTGTAGCCAACCCCCTTCTGTGAGACCTCTCTGTAGGCAAAGAGAAGGCAGGGCAACAGAACATCCCATTTTGGCCTAAGCATTTCTGAGAGGCCCATGATCATGCCCTTTAGGGTTTTGTTGAATCTCTCAACTAACCCATTGCACTGTGGGTGATAGGGTGTGGTGAACTTGTAGTTCACTCCACACTCCTTCCACATTGTAGTTAAGTAACTTGACATGAAGTTTGTACCTCTGTCAGTTAAGACCTCCTTAGGGAAACCCACTCTGGAAAAAATTCCCAGGAGGGCCCTGGCCACCACAGGAGCTGTGGTGGTTCTAAGGGGAATTGCTTCTGGGTACCTAGTGGCATGGTCCACCACCACTGGAAAATATCTTTGCCCAGATGCTGTTGGAGGGTTCAGGGGATCAATTATGTCAATCCCAACCCTTTCAAAGGGAACCCCCACCACTGGTAGTCTTATGAGAGGGGCCTTTGTGGTACCACCTGACTTACCACTGGCTTGGCAGGTGGTACAGGAGCGACAAAACTCCTTGGTGTCCTCAGACATGTGGGCCAGTGAAAGTGAGGGACAGGCCTATCCCAAGTCTTACTTTGGCCTAGGTGTCCTGCTAAGGGAATGTCATGTTCCAAGGTGAGTAGGAAGCCCTAAACTTCAGAGGTATGACCAACCTCCTGGTGGCACCAGGCTTGGGGTCTCTACCCTCTGAGTAAAGAAGTCTCTCATCCCAATAGATCCTGTGGGACCCAATAACACTCCCAGCAGCCTCAGCAGCAGCTTGCTGTCTGAGGGGTTTCAAGAGAGGGGCAGGTTTGCTGCTCCAAACTCAACTCTGCCCTGGAAGGGCCCCCTGACTCCAAGAACTCAACCTGATCAGGTTCAAGCTCATTTGGGTCAGTTCCTTCACAGGGACTGAGATCATCTCTCTCAGGAGACTGATCCTCACTCTGAGTCTGGGGGGAAGATACAGCCTTACCCCTGCTGTTCCTTCTCTTGGAAGGCACCTGGTCCATTGTTCCAGGATCCCGGGCCTGTTCAGTGGTTGTCAGTTTGGCCTGTGACCAGGTCACAGCAAACGCATCTGCAGAGATGCCCAGCATTGCTGCATGAGTCCTAAGTTCCACTTCAGCACAGGCTGAAGTCTCCAAATCATTGCCCAACAAATGCTCTACTGGTAGGTCTGAACTTACCACAACCTTTTTAGGGCCAGTTACCCCTCCCCAGCTGAAATTAACCACTGCCAAGGAATGGTCAGTCCTGACATTGTTTGCATTGGTCACTTAGTACATTTCCCTAAGTATGATTTGGTCAAGGGACACAAGATTCTCTGTCACCTTAGTGACACTTGCACCTGTGTCCCTGTATGCGATTGGCCGCCTTACCATTTATCACAGGCTGTTGCCTGTACTTGCCTAGATTACTGGGACTGACAAGTAAGGTGGCAAGATCCATGCCACCATCACAGACAAGCACAGCCTGAGTTGGAGTTCTGACTACGCCAGAACCCATCTCAGAGCCCAAGGTTAACCCTATCAATCCCTTGTTTCCTGTACCACCACTTGTACTTGTGCTAGAGGGCGCAGTTGCCTTAGGGGCTGTGGTGGTAGGAGGATTTTCCTTGGCTTTTGGACAATCAGCATCTCTTGTCTAATGGGTCTTCTGTTTACAGAGATAGCACCAAGGTTTCTCTTTACCTTTGTTGAATTGTGACTCCCCCCAGATGCAGGTTTTTGGGGCCCTGATGAAGACTCTTTGTCTTTACCCTTGTCCCCACCCTTATCTTGAGTTTTATAAGAATCATGCTTCTTCTGCTCACCACCATGGTTCTGGTTTTTCTGCTTCACCCTGGTTCTGACCCATTTATCTGCCTTCTTTCCCAGTTCTTGGGTAGAAGTCAGATCTGAGTCCAACAGGTACTGATGCAATAGCTGATTCTGGCAATTATTAAGGATCTGCTCCCTCATAATAAAATTGTACAATCCATTAAAATCATGCACTTTGCTGCCAAGCAACCATCCTTCCAGAGCCTTGATAGCACTATCCACAAAGTCTACCCAATCCTGATTCTGTGTCTTCTGGGTGTCACTGAACTTATCCTATACTGTTCAGTGGTTAAGCCAAACCCATCAATGAGAGCACACTTCAAAACTGAGTAATTGTCAGCATCCTCTTCTCTAACAGTGAGGAGCTTATCTCTACCTTTGTCAGCAAAGAAGAGCCACAAGATAGCTGCCCACTGCTCTTGAGGGACCTTCTGAACTTTACAGGCCCTCTCTAAAGCAGTTATCCATTTATGGATGTCATCCCTAACATGGTAGGTAGGGACACTCTTGTTCAGGTTCTTATGATCAAAGGAATGTTCCTTAACTCTAGGGACACTGTTGCTGCCACCATAGGACTCTAGTCCCAACTTTTTTCTTGCCCTCTGGACTTCTAGGGACTCTTTGTCAAGGGCCAACTGCTCTCGCCTGAGCCTAAGCCTAGCTTTCTCAAGCTCAAGAAGTTGGTACTCCCTATCAAAAGAGTGGTCCCTCTTGCTAGATACAGAGGTCCCTACCGACTGTCCTGAGTGATTAAACTCTGCAGAGGGAGATCTAGATCTCCTAGGTAAACTCTGCACTCTTCCAGGAGGAATGCAGATTGAAGAGGGGGCCCTCAGGGCATTCTGCATTTTCTTCTAGAAGATCTGAGTTGTCCAGGTGGGAACCATGAGGTTCCCACTGGTCAGGGTTAGATTCTTGGTCAAAGAGGGGTTCACCTCCAGCCCTATCTTCATACCCTGGCCCACCCACTCTGTCCTGTTCATCTGACCCAGGAGTTTTCCTCAAGTCATCTAACAGTAACACCTCTACCAGGCATTGAGTGTTGGCACTTCTCCCTGTCTTCAGCTTCCTAGAGGCACACAGTGCTGTCAGTTCTTGGAACGAAAGTTCACTGTATCTAGAAGGCAGAGAGCCACTGGCATCTCCTTTAGTAGACATACTAAGTGTGGTGTTGCACCTACGTAACCTAGTGGGAGCTAAACTCTCTTAGGTTGGAGAAAGGGTGTGCTAGACCCTTAACTTACCCAACCCCAAGTTCAGTAGAACTTACTATTCTAAACTTGTATTATATGTCCCTAGTACTAGTGGTTTTTCAGTTAATCAGTACAAAAGATTTATCTGGTAAAACAATGCAGGCTTGAACCCCAACCGCTGTGCACCAATGTGAGAGGCTGGCCTGGTATATGATGTCCACCAATGGAAGTGGGCACAGTGCACCAGTCCAGACAACCCTTTTGGTGATTTGGGCGGTCTCAGACAACCTTAGAAAGCTTTCAAAGTGGTAGCTGTGGAGAGCAGCCCTCAGGCTTAGTCTTGAAGGAGTGTAAAGCAGCTTGTTTTACCAGAATGCAATCTTATAGTATAGATTAAATGAAAGAGAACCACACAAGGTATTTATAAAAATATGTATTTATTATATAATACTCTCTAGTACGTTCTAGTATCTCCCACACGGAGATATAAAGCACACAATACTATAGCAAAGAAATCACAGTAAATAGCACTAATACACAGTGGGCCCCGGGGGGGGACCAAACCATATACTAAAAAAGTGGTATAAGAACTAACCCTGGGCGGTGAACTCCTCTCCGCTCGCGGAGTTTGCAGAGTTTTCTGCACTCCGCGTTACGCGAAGATCGCGGAGTTCCAAAAAACTCTGCTTCGCGTTGCGGAGCAGAGTTTTTTTCCTCGCTCGCGTTTGTCAAAGTCAAGTTGGCGACCGCGAGCGAGGAAAATCAACCTCCTGGCGAGATTATTCCTCATTCGCGATCGTCAACATCAAGTTGGCGAGCGCGAGCGTGGAAAATCAACATCCCGGCGAGATTTTTCCTCGTTCGCGATCGTCAACATCAAGTTGGCGAGCGTGAGCGTGGAAAATTAACATCCCAGCAAGATTTCTCAATGCGGGGGGGGGTCAGGTTTCTCATTGCGAGTGTTCGCGTATGCTCGCGACCGCTCGCGTTGAGAAACTGCCCGTTCGTTGAGAAAGCTGCTGCTCGAGTAAAAATCTACTCGAGCGGCAGAAAAGGAAAGCTTGCGCTGTGCATGGTGCTGTTCGCAATGATTGCACAGTGCGGACAAGCATCCGGCACTGTGCAATCACCGCGAACGGCATTTTTCTATTATACTCCGCTGCTCGCGGAGCTCTGCGTAGTGCAATGGAGTTTTTTTTGCACTTCGTAGTGTTCCGCATAGTGCAACTCCGCAAACTCCGTCCAGGGTTAATAAGAAACACGACTCGAGTCAGGACAATGTTGAGAGGAAATAGAATTGCTGGGACCCCAAGGAACCACCCAAGGTGAGTAGATAGGGACCCCAAGGAGAGCGTGTGCAGTGTGAGTACACGACCACGTGCTCCGTACAAGTCTATGTGCAAGTTGTGGTTGGATTTTTAAAGATTAGGGACCCTTCCCAGTGGACTTCGAGGAAACCCTGTGGAAGACAGAAGGTTGGAGAGCCACCCCACCCATGGATACTGAAGTACCCAAGTTACCTAACCCAGGGAAGCCGGGTGCATAGGTGTGAAGTGGCGTCGGAAACCGCTGTCAAACCCAATGGAGGACTTCGAAGAAGAGTCGCTGCTTGAAGACGAGAATGTGTCCGTTGGAATCCAAATGTGGATTCTTGTTAAGGAGTACCTGAAAGTAACCCTGGGCGAAGTACTACGCTACGCTCGCGTAGTTTGCGAAGTTTGCGCTACTTCGCACTACGCGAATTGCACGTAGCATAGTGCAAACACGCGTAGCGTAGTGGTAATTTTTTGCTTGCTCGCGGTCTTTAACGTCAAGTTGGCGACCGCGAGCGAGCAAAATGACATCCCGGCGAGACTTTTTCCTCGTTCGCGATCAGCAACATCAAGTTGCCGATCGCGAGCGTGGAAAATAAACCTCCAGGCGAGATTCTCAACGCGGGGAGGTCAGGTTTCTCATTGCGAGTTGTCGCGTATGCTCGCGACCGCTCGCGATGAGAAACTACCAGTCCGCGTTGAGAAAGCTGCCGCTCGAGTACAAATCTACTCGAGCGGCAGAAAACGACCGCTTGCACTGTGCAAGATGCCGTTTGCAATGATTGCACAGTGCGGACAAGCATCCGGCACTGTGCAATCATCGCGAACAGCATTTCCTACCGCACTACGCAGTTCGCGTAGTGCTACGCGTAGCTCGTGTAGTGCGAAGTGCACTTCGCGTAGCTACGCGTAGCGCTACTACACAAACTACGCCCAGGGTTACCTGAAAGCAGAGGGGAAAGAGTCAGGGTCACTTGAGTGTGACCAGGGGCTCGGTAGACTAATGCCCACCGATGTCGGGTGCTTCCGGATAGTTGACAGTGACCTTGACTCTGCAGCTGGGGGGACCAGGCGGCATTGAGGATGACCAGGAGCTGGATGTGAGCTGTCCCACGAAGGATGTCGAGTGCTGAGGGGTCGGTGTCCGGCTGGAGCACCAACAAGCCTTGGCAAGAGCAACCCACGCAGGAAGTCAAGGAAGTGTACGGTTCAGACCAGCAAGGTCCAGGGGACTGACCACAGGCAGGGGAGTCAGGGCAAGCCCAGAGCAATCAGGGGAGCCCAAAGAAAACAAAGATGACCCTCAATTGGACCCACAGGCCAGAGGCACAGGAGTCGCGAGAGGACCTCGGGCAGCTTCACAAAACGACAGGCCACGGAGCACACGGTGTGAGGTGGTTGAAGATCTTTGTAGGAAAGGTTACTCTGAGCCCAATGCACTTGTCACAGGATTGCCAACAAGCACATGCACTTTCAAAAGTATGCGGTGCACAGGGGTTTGGGTATTGCAGCCCCCACGAGGGATTCTGGCCTCAAACTTGGTGAGATGGCAGCTCGGGCCTCGAGGGACGTAGAAACCCACCTCCTGTGTTGCTGAGCCTTTCGGAGTCCGGAGGAGCTCGGGATCAGCAGACCAGTCAGCCGTGTTGCGGTGCCTGCGAATGCAGGGGAGTGACTCCTTCACTCCAAGGGATGTTATCTTCAGGTGTCTTGGATGCTCCACAGGTTCTACACAGATCCAGTATGGTGCACAGGCACAGACGATGCAGCAGACTGAGAGGGAGACGAAGTCAGGCCCAAACGAAGTCCAGCGCAGTCTAGAGTGCCCAGACGGTTGAAGTGCAGTGGTTTAAGTTCTGAATCTTGTCCACGGCGAATCTAAGGTCCTACAACCAGGTAAGCACTTAAGTACCCACGGGAGAGGGTTGGAAAGATTCAGGGGACTCTCCCATGGGAGGGTCGGGACAGGGGGGAGGTTACTCCCATGTCCTTTGTCCAGTTTCGCGCCAGAGCGGGAAGCAACGGCTCCCAGGACTGGTTTCATCTGGACTATGCACAGGGACACCAAATGTTCCCCTCCTGCAGGTTTTCAGGCGCTGGCAAGCGCACCCACCCAGCCCTAATACACTAAATCCTGTCTGGGAGGTGGTCACTCCTCCCTGTGACAGGATGCCTATTGTTCTGCCTTCCCCTGCTCGAGCTTGGCTCAGCAGTAGGAGGGCATAAATGTGTCTCTGGTCGGCAGCAACCATTTTGTGCTGTCCGGAGCTAGAAGGCTGGTACCCGGAACACCGAGGGCCCCACAAAGGGTCTTCCTGGTGGGTTGAATCATACCTCCCACACAGGTTACCAGTGTGGGGGTATGATTCCAGCATGATTGACACCAAACACGATAGGGTTGGTTGCAGCCGTTTTCGAGACGGTCATCACGCGGTCATGTAATGCCCCTCTATATATAGTATATGGCTGCTTCACTGACAACCCGGCAGAATGGACTCTGTAGCCTGTAGAGGTGTCCTGCTCATGCAGGGGCACCCTCTCACTTAGAACCAAACACCCTGCCCTCAGGACTGTAAAGGCCTGCTATAGGGGTGACTTATAGGTTTTAAGTGCAGTGACCCTTAGATATAGTAAACCTATATCTTAAGTAAGTGTTGCATGCACCAACTTACACAGGCTGCAATGGCAGGCCTGTAGTTCCATTTTGAATGGTCTCTCATGGGTGGCATAGTACATGCTGCAGCCCATGGGAGACCTCTGGGGTACCTATGCCCTGGGTACATGTGTACCATATACTAGGGACTGACAAGGGTACCCCAGTATCCAATCTGGGGTGTACTTAAGTACATGCATAACAGTTTAGGGAGAAAGCAGATAGACTGGGGGCCTGATTAGCAGGATCCCAGTCAGACCAGTCAAAATCAGCATTACATCCAGCAAAAAGTGGGGGTAACCATAAGAAGCAGATCCTACTTTCCTACACAGTCTCACTTGCACTTCAAAGAGCATGCCTACAGTAGACACAAAGGAACCTGACAGCAGGCCTGCCCTGCCTTTTTTTTACCCCTAGACACTTTGGAGCCTTGACCAGGGGAAGGGGAAGAACTTTCCAGGCCCATTTGTGCAGGTAGCACAGGAAGTCACCCCAACACATAGACTGGCACCAGGTATAAATATTGGCATGTCCAGAGCCATTCATCACAATACTCCTGCACCTGTGGAGGACTCAGAAGGAGGTCTGCCCTGCTACAGAGGACTGTCCTACTGCTTGAGGGACTGCCTTGCTTACTGAGAAGGAAGGTTGGACCTGCTTTCCTTTATCCCAGGCTAACCAGAGTGATTCCAAGTGTCAGTTAGGTGACCTCATGTGTGAGCTGCAGGGCCACAACACACTTCAGAGGCCTCCTTGCAACTGCCCAGCTGACCTGTTGCAACTGGACTTGTCTAGACATGCAACTGACCTGGCTGAGCCCTGTTGTTGGCCTGTGCTGGAGTGAGTCCTGATCCCCAAGGTGTGCCCCCCAGGTCCTGGACCTTTAGCTGGTATCAGTGGAATCACCCCTGCAAGAAAAGGTGAAAATCCCAAAGTTTGGGATCTTTGCAATAGTCAACATTCCTGTTCACTCCAAGACTTTGCCACCTGCGAATGCCACCAATGCAAAGTTCTAGTGAAATCTGCTCTTCTGCCCGACAATGACTGTCAATGGTCACTGGCAACGCGAGATCTGTACTGCGCGGTACAGCAAGGACAGTCTGCGAAGACTGCCAACGAACGTGAAGCTACAGGAATGACCGTCCACGACGTTCGACCAGCTCTTTGTGCTACAGCGACAACCGTCTGTAACACTGGGCCTGCTCTTCAAGCTACAGCGATGACTGTCCAAAACACTCTCCTCCAATGCGAGCAGAAATCTTTGTGGCTTCCTTAGAAGGTAACTTTTTAGCTAGACTAACCTGGTCCCTGTATCCGGCCCACGCTCCTTTGCAGACGGCGTGAACTTGTGACTTTCTCCTAGTCTAGTGTGACCAGATGACCACAAGTGGCGCTTTATGATTTTATGCACTATTTTCATTAAAAAATTTAAAATTAAATATCTTAGTTTTTTCTGATTGGATTTTTGTCATTCTGGTATCATTTTATTTATAAAATGTACTTCCTTTTTCTAGATTGGTTTGTGGTTTTTTTTGTGCTGTGTTTTTACTTTATTACTGTTTGTGTGCTGCATAAATACTTCACACATTGCCTCTAAGTTAACCTGACTTCTTTTGTGCCAAGCTACCAGAGGGTTAAGCACAGGTTAATTTAGTGACTTTTGTTGTTCACCCTGACAAGGACTGTGGTTGTTGCCTGAGTGGTACTTCCATCCCCTCAACCAATAACCCAATTTCTTACACTAATGATCATGTGATTGGAGTACTGTCCAATAAAATAGGTCATGAAAAGGCCACCCAGTATTTAATCCTTTTGAAATGGTTTACATTTTTTTGCTTGAGTTGCAAGTTATATCATATATAGAGGGGACACGAAATTTTGTGTATTTGATTTTGAAGGATTTGATTACCATCAAATACATATAGTTTAGTATGAAAATAGATAGTTACCCTTTCCTGTGTGTCCAGTACAAGTTTGGGTATAAAATATTGTCAATAGATACCCTCGTATTAAGTCACCCACTAGTTGAGCACAACAACTTACAAGTACTCATGCTTCATATTGCAGTCTTTTTGAGACTCTAACTAAAACTAAATAACCAAGACAAGGGGTGGTCCCCAATAATCAAGTGGAATACTCATTATGACATTATGATACTGTGAGATAGCTAATTTGGTGAGTAACGGGATATGCATTATTCATACCCAAGATGGAGGTTGCTATTGATGTTGCTGGGTGTAATATCTTTCTGTCTGTAACTCCAGATGTTAATGTCTGCTCACACACTAAAGGCCTACTAGGTAGTAAATTAACAGAGAGATTCTGTTTATCCTCATCTAAGATGGCTGGGGCCATTTCTGCTGTTTAGTGCAACATCTTTTTCTCCTCATCATAAGACGTTTAGGTCTGGCTATGTATAATGACCATGGTAGAAATTGAAATGGGGTAAACTTATGAGAAATTGGAATGGCATACTCACGAAATGAAAACAGGAAACAGTGAAAAATGCCACATCTAGGATATATTATACTTGTTTTTTCATGCGTATATGGAAATGAGGCTTATTATCGCCATTATGACAGTTATTACAATATATGCATTTTATGGAAATTCTGATGTATACCCCTCTACTATGCTGAGTAATGGAATATTTAATAAGTTAGACCGAATTAAATTCTGGAAGTAATTTACCTGGTAATTCATATATTTATTTTCTCAATTTTTGCAATTTTTTTACCTTTTGGTTACCTACAGGCTGTATCAGCTGAAGTCCTCTTAAAGACAGATAACGGTTTGAACGAGATCTCACTGAAGCCATTGGTTTTGGCAGAAAAATCTCTTAATGAAAATATTCTAATTTTGCGCTGGTCAACATCTTCCCATCAGTTGGATGAATTCATGTCTTCGTACGGTCAAGACTTCTATCTTTGAACTTAGGGCCTGATTTAGATTTAGATATCGGCGAACAGGTTACTCCGTCACAACGGTGACGGATATCCCATCCGCCGAAATATAATCCCATAATATCCTATGAGATTTAGATTTTGACTGACATGATGTCCGTCACCATTGTGACAGAGTCACCCGCTTGTCAATATCTAAATCAGGCCCTTAGTCTTTCTTATGGAGCTCAAACTCCTCCAGCAGGACAGGCCTAAAGCTGTATCTGACAAAATCATCTTGAAATCAGACACCTTTGCCAAGGTTCCACTAATGCTCTGGAGGTCCTGGAAGTCCAAAACTTTTCAGACTTTCTTGAGCAGTTCCTCTTGGTCTTGTCTAAGCTTCCTAGGATCTCAGAGACAGCACTTAGGGGCTAGGACTCACTCCATCTGAGACCACCAGCAGGGTCCAGTCCAGGAAAAGTTGCTACTAGTCAGCTGGGCATTCCATGTAAAAGGACTCTTGCAACTTGTTGTGTCCCTGTAGCCACTCAGGGTTAGCCAACTGATCCTCCGGAGTCCACATATCAGTCCTGGGTACAAGTGGGCGCAGGTTCACCTCATCAGGTCTGCACACGGGTGTTGGAAATGGCCCTTTTTGCAGGGTTACCCCAAACATTTTACCTTTCTCCTCCTCTTTTTCTGACCCTGTTTTTGTTGGCCTTAGGACTCTGAGCACTTTACCACTGCTGATCAGTGCTAAAGTGTATGTGCTTTGTTAGAAATCAGGACCTGTTTGCAGTGTCCCCCCACTTTCTGCCCCAATTGAGACCCCTGGATGCTGGTTTTCTGATTCTGAGAGTGCCCTGGGCTCTGCTCTGGGAAGGCCCAGGGCCAGTGCTATGCCGGAAACACCCACTGCTATGTTAAAAAACACAAGTGAAAATACACACATGCATTAGGGTGGACTATGTGTTATGGTACACCTATAATTGGCATGAAGTCCCTAGTAGATAATAGGGCAGGGGGGTTGAATCTACCTTTAGGTCCCTAGTATATAATAGAGCATGGAGGTTTAGAGGCCAGCAGCCTTTGTTTGCACTTTCATGTGTGCACTGCTGGTCATTTTGAAAGCAGTCCTGCTCTGCTGCACTTTTAAATGTAAATTGTGCCCAAACTCGACGTTGGTGGTAGGGACACTTAAAAAGTGATACTCTACATTATGTTTACATATTAGGTACCCCCAGAGTCTCCCCTAGGTGTCCCAGGGCAGGGGGGTCATGTAATTATAAGCAGGGTCCTTATAAAGTATGTTTAATATACCCTGGGGATAGAGACATTGCACATTCAAATTCCCCATTGTAGTAAAGTGCCTCCCCAAATCGACTTTGGTGCTATGAGCACTGTGGAGTGAGTATTTACACTATTTGTGCATATTCAGGACCCGCAAGGTCTCCTCTAGGTGTCCCAGGGGTGGGGAGTCATGTAACTATAAGCAGGGCCCTTATAAAAGATGTTTTATATGCCCTGGTGATGGAGAACTTGCACCCATCAGTTCCCCTATTGTAGATACACAGCCCCATGGGATAATATTGCAATAGTTTATGAATCCATAAATAGTGTTAGGAATTTGATAAATATCAGTCAAAGACTTAGGAGAATGGTATTGGTAAATCCAACAATATGCTATTGTTGAATGTATCTTAAATTGTACAGAAAAGAAGTTATAAGACTTTCTCGTCTGTAAGTCAAAATGCAGCCTTCCTGCAGTCTTCCTTGATTGGTCAGAGTTAACAGGATTAGCCAGGCTGCTTTGATGAAGTGATAAGTGGCTCACCAGGGGAAAGGCTATCTGCTGGAGAGAGCTCTGCTACAGAGGAAGGCCAGAGCAGGTTGAGGGGTTATAAGGCGTGAGGCTTCAAAGGTGGAACAGGGCAGGCAGGGAATGCCAAGTCTGCCTACCCCTATCCTATCTGACCCAGCTAGATAGGAGGCTTAATTAAGGAATCTGCAGATGTTAGGGGGTGGAGAGCTATGGAAATGAGCCATAATGAGAGATGGTTTAGTTAGCTCTCTATGCTCTGCTGAGATTTCAGCAATGATGATTTTTGGAGGAATAGTGTTTTCTGAAAGAAGATTACGCCACACTTTGGAGGAAGTGGTCATGCTCTGTGGTGTTGCCTTGCACCCCATTGGACAGGAGTGCTCTCCTGTTTGACCCCAGAGAACACTGAATAAATATGTGAGCGGTGCAGAGCCTCTCAGATCTGCTGCTTGAAACTAAGAGAAGAAGAAGGATTGCCATGCTGGACACTTGATTTGCACCACCAGGCCCAACAATCTGACTGACTGTGCCTGCTGCACTATCTGGAAATACAGCTATGTGGATGTACCTTGCTTCAGAGGTATTAAACAGTGGCCTCCCTGCAGCTACAGGTTAACAGAGCCTACCTGCATCATCTCCACCAAGAGTCCCCAGCCTGGAGTGCAGCCAGCGAACGTTTAAGGGTTTTGTCCAGGTGCACTGCAGGATTTGTGGTCCCAAACTTTCAAGGACCATCTTTTTTTTAGAATAAAATGTATTGCCATTTAGATATCACAAAGACAGTATTACAGTCAGATGCTGAGACAACAACGCAGTCCCCCGTTTCTCTTTATCCCTCATAGCACAGGGTTTAGTCACATCATCCCCATCATCACAATACATTATCTGTACAAGTCATGAAAACTGAATAAGGGGAGTTTGTGTTTCCATCCGCATATCTTCCATTGATGTCTTATGTACCACATATACTTTTCCAAAAGTTTATGTACATCATGCCAAACGTAACTTTGAACATACCCCTCCCTTCCTTTCCCATCCCTCCCTTCCCATCCCAGCTAAGATCTCGGTACTAGTGGAGTCTTACATGGTTGTTATATACTATTTCTTAGCGTCTGCCGCGTGTCATGCTATTTCCCCATCCTAGCTTCCCCTTTTTGGTGTGTCATCCATCCCATGTGTAGACTCTTGGGACCCTGTATCCTGCTCCCCTCTGAGATCCCTTAACATTTGATACCATGCCCTGAGGTCTTTTTCTAGTTTTTCGTCTTTACGAACCAACTGCATTCAAACCCTTTCCGCCGTTTACAATTCATAAATACCGTTCATCCACTCCCCAACCTGCGGAGGCTTAGGTCGGAGCCATACTATTATGATTCGTGTCTTTGCAAGCACCAACCCCAGGGACTTTATTTACTTAAATTTTTGTTTTTAGGATTAGGTATTAGGCCCAGCAGTACCTGTCTGATCTCGTTAGGGACTACCCACCCCGTAGCTCCCATTAGCACCATATCCCAGTAGGGACCAAGTGTGGGGCACATCCAGACCATAAGGAGGAAATCTGCTGCCTGTGATCTACATCTCGGACACTCATCACTTCGGGATGGGTAGATCCTATGCAGTCTACTTGGGGTGAGATACACTTGGTGACTTGCAAGGACCATCTTGGAGCTTCCAGACCCTTGGATTGTGTTTTTCACCCTTTGGACCCTCAAGAGGAACTTCAGGAAGAAGTTCCATAAGTTTGGAAAAAATGCTCCATCAGCTGACTGACTCAACCGCGAGGAACAAACCGGCCTCCTTCAACTGCTTCCCGGCCCGGATTCCAGGTTCGTCCCACTGAAGAGCTCCAGAGGTCTGACTTCCAGAGTTTGACCGGGAGCTCCCTGAAAGTCAAGCCAGCCAACCCTCACTGAATCCGGAGCATCAAGGGACCCCGGCAGAAAAAGCTCCAGAAATTTTTTTAAGTCCGAAGGTAACATGTTGACCGGGGCCTCCCGCTCAGTGTATTTGTGCAGGGCTCCATCGCAGTTGGTCTAAAAGTTTGACTTTGTCCCAGTCAAGCACGACCAGATGTGCCAGAGTGGCACTATAGGTTTCTAAGTGCTAGAAAGTGTTTATTCTTTAAAAATTCAAATCTCTGATTCCCTACATTGGATTTTTGTCGTTTTGGTGCCATTTTAAAGATAAAAATATTTCCCATTTTTATAAATTGGTTTGGGATTTTTATTGTGTGTGGTGTCTAACTTATTTACTGAATTGGTGTTTTTAAATGCTTTACATACCTGTCTCCTAAGTTAAGCCTGCCTGTTCGCAGCCAAGCTACCAAGGGTTGAGCATGGGAATAATTTATTGAGATCTATACTGGACCCTAGATTGGGTTGGTGGCATTATTGCCAATGGTGGGTGCCTACTTACCATTACTTATAACCCACCTTCCAAAATCTTCTACCCTAAACATGTGTGCAATTGGTGTATACCTGATTAACCTATTTAATTTACTTGTAAGTCACTTGTAAAGTGGTATCCCATGTACCCTGAGCCTGTAAGTTAAATGCTACTAGTGGGCCTGCAGCACTGATTGTGCCACCAACAGAAGTAGCCTTTCAAACATGTCTCATGTCTGCCATTGAAGGACCTGTGTGGGAAGTTTACTGCCACTTCGACTTGGCATTTAAAACCTA
Organism: Calotriton arnoldi; assembly: GCA_963921515.1. NCBI lineage: Eukaryota > Metazoa > Chordata > Amphibia > Caudata > Salamandridae > Calotriton > Calotriton arnoldi. Next base: position 78,234 of record CAWUFW010021978.1, on the reverse strand, counting down.
CTTGCCCAGCCCTAAACTCTCCTTTTATTACATATAAATCACCCCTAAGGTAGGCCCTAGGAAGCCCTAAGGGCAGAGTGCTATGTAAGTAAAAGGTAGGACATGCACCTTTATGTTTTGCATGTCCTGGTAGTGATATACAGCCTATTTCGTTTTTCACTACTGTGAGGCCTACCCCTCTTATAGGGTAGCATTGGGAATTCCTTAATAATCTTTTATGCTGTAACTCCTGATCAGAGAGGTGAAGCTTTTTGATGTTTCATATGTTTGGAATGGTGTTGATAAATCCTACTAACTGGTGAGATTGGATTTAACTTGACTATTTTAGAAATGTCACTTTTTGAAAGTGGACTTTTTTCTTAACTTACTGCCCTGGGTGCCTGACAGCCTGTCTCCAATACACGTCTGGGCAGGGCTGTGTGATAGCTACATTTGTGCATTCCCTCTAGACAGCCACAACACAGGACACTGAACTGCATGTGCATTCATCTGCATACTGATGGGTCGCCCTGGGCAGGAGGGAGGGGAGGAGGTAAAACTTTATTTGAATAGGTAGTGTCCTGTCTCCAGATAAAGGGCTATTTTATCCGACAGTTTCTTTCAGTTTCCGGTCTACGAAGTGATCCAGTGCCAGGTTTTTGTTGCGCCTAAGCAGTAGCAGCAGCAGCAGGCATGCAGAGCGGCGGCAGCAGGAGGTTTCCCGGAGGTTCCCGGAGGTTTCCCGGTCTCTTGGCTTTCCGGCCGGTGAGCCGCGGCTTCATTGAACTTTGCCTCGACATTGCCTCGACTGGCAACCGGTGGGTCGTGATTGGCGATTGGTGGTTGGCGGTGGCGGCTGGGGCCTCCCGGTTTCCCGATTTTCCCGGGCTCCTGAGCTGCGGTGGGATCTTCCTGGATCTTCCTGGATCTCCCCGGCCTCCCAGGTCCCCTACCCCGCAGCGGACTGAGGTGAGCGACGGGGGTGATTGACGGCAGACGGGGAGGCTCTGCACTTCCTCTCGGCGCGGCCCGCGACCTTGGAGAGAGGTGCTGCGGTGCCTCCTTGCACCGGAGGCTGGCAGCTGGCGGTGGTTGCCGGTGAGAGCGGACGGGCAGAATAGAGAGGGAGCTGGAGATTGAGGCTCACATCTGCTCATATCTGCTCATATCTGCACATAACTGCCCATTTGCTCCCTTGCTCTCTTGCTTCCTCGCTTGGTTGTACTTTGAGCTATTTGGGGTTCATAAGCAACACGCGAGAGGTTAGCTGCACGTTCTTTACTGCAGGGGGAATTTGCTGGAAGGAAGGAAGAATAACAGCAGTGGCAATTGACAAACCACAATAAGAGACTGTCAGGGTCTGCTAGCCAGTGAGTGGGCTTGGGACGGGGACCTTGGCCCTCTAAGATAAAATCGGCCCAAGCTCAGGATAAAGCACAGGATGCGATCAGGGAAGCTGAGGAATATACCTCCACAATACAAAAAGAAACGGAGAGGAAAGATTGAGACAGTCAGTACTGCCAGCGATCTGATTCTCGACCTGTCACCAAGCGTATCTGGAGGCATGATTGAGGGTGCATCCTATCTACACTCACAGGAAGCCAGTTCTGTCGGACACAGACTATCTGGGTTCCAACCAAAAATAACGACAAAATTCACTTTTTTAAAAGACGCAGGGTCAGCTGTTTTTTCAAGCAACATGAAAATCACTGGGCTACCTGAACCTCTGAGCCCCATAGTGACCATCTGCAAGGACAGTTTTGGCGACACTACAGAGTTAAGAACGCCACCAATACACCAAGTAACCGACATTGGCAAGTCAAATGAAGTAGAATTACAACAGGGGGAGGGGACCTGACTATGCCGAGCAGACTAGGGGCTCCAGCTTTAATCTTGGCTTCAGAACGCATACTACAAACAAACGCGTCAATCCATCTAGGGCCAATGGGTGACTTGGCAGCCAATAACTCATCCTCTCCCCAGACCATCCCAGACCCCAAGTCCGACGAGGTTACACTACCTACAAAGGGCAGCACAACCGACGCAACGGAGCAAGGAGGGGCTTCTTTCGTAACTACGCCGCTGGCACTACGAGAACACTCACCACTTTGGGGGGAGGGCGATACAGTCACAGTTCCAGCTCAGCCCTCAAACCAAAGGCAGAGCGGGTCCTTGCCTGCCGAGGCAGCGGCACACCCCGAGGAGAGAGACCTCTCCTTCTTCGAATCAAAAGAATGGGAAAACATGCTTACATCATATGGCAAAGACGTTCCTGATCAGCCTAGGCCACCACCATCCCTAAATGAGGGGAAGAAGGAGGACTTTAAACAGGAGACGGCATGGGCCACCGCCTTGGACATCTTACAAAAATCAGCCGACGCCATGATCTACCAAGCTAACAAAATGGACATACAAATCAATCTCTTAAACACATTAGCGGTGTACGTCGCTAACATAGACGACAAAATTACAAACTTAAACAATTTGATCAGACGGGTCCAAGCGGACGCCGACCCCTCGCAACAAGGTTGCGACTGCTCACCAATCATTGAGAAATTAAGCACGCTGCCAGAAATGATGACAAAACTGTTGGAGGATATAAAAGAAACTACAAATGCAAAGCCTCTCCCTTCATGTAAAAGAGAGGATGCATCATGCCCCGCAAATAATGCCAAGGTGGTGGCAACACTAGCGGAAAGAGGGGCAGCATGCAGGGCGACCACACCGTCTCGAGAAATTCCGACCACTGGCAGTACAATGATTGACCAACAAAAACTTCCAGCCGCAGGCAAAGCAGATACCACCCTACCATCCTACTTGGATCAAGACTTAGACGATCTTAATGGAAAGGGGAAAAGACAAAAGAAGCGAAAAGGCCGCAATAAGAATCGACGGCCCAGGCAAGAGCTGAACCTCTATCCATTGTTCAATATTCACAAGCGAGTAGATTCAATTGGGCAAGACGACCTAACAAGAATAGACGAGGAAATTAAGGGAATAGAAACCCCAATAATCCAGTCAAGTCATCCAAAGCAGCATCAGATGGGCTCCCCACTGCCTGAGATGGGAAAAGAAACCGTAGGAGCAGACCAGGCGCAGTCAAGAAAAGGGGGTAACTTGAGTCAAGCACCAACATCGAAGGCCTACAACCGGACCCCATGCCCTCGACAAGAGACGTGGGACACAGGCGCACCATGCTTATAGAGTCACCTGGCAGGATTAAACCTCAAAATCAAGCCCCAATCAGCAGCCAGTACAATGCTCACCAGGATAACCTTTTACCAATGGCGCAAGACAAAGGAGATAAAGCACAAAACGAATGTGCTACAATTCAAAATAGCCCTAGAGCATTGAACAGGCCGATTCCCGCACCAGTGCACAAAATAGTGAAGGGGGGAATACTCGGACCCTGGATAGGACCAACCCCAATTCACTGTGTGACAAGACTTGAATCCCCACAAGGGGCTGATATGGCCCCTTCTCACGGAGCAACAACCATCTCGCATTTATATCCAGAGTATAAGTCCAAGGGCAGCTGTGATATTCTAAACCGTGGGAACATCATTAAATTGATAGAAGCCATTGGGTTGTCTAACGCGGTAACCTCACAAGATATTATCTCGATAGAATTTATAGCGCCAGGTCAGGGGCAAACAAACGAAACTACGAAGGTCACTTGGCGATCGAGTGAGGTAATGAATATGATCCTAAGCCATACAGATACTTTCAAGCAGTGGGGGATTACCATACACCCCGGCAGGGAACCAGGATACCCATATGTCCTACAGGAAATCCGAGCCACAGAGCGCCCACGAGCGGAACAAGGAAGAGTTTACTCGGTTTTGAGGAGTGCCCGGGACAAGACTCCTACCCCCGACTTGGAAGATCCAAAATTAGGAGTGGACCAGTACAAATCAAAAGGGGGAATGGAACAGACCTGCACATGGTCATGGCTGGCGGGTTCTTTGAACTCAACCCGGCTGCTGCGATGACAAATCAGCAGTCAAAAGGAACAAGAAGGTCGCCCTTTAAGGGTCTGCTCCTGGAATATCAACGGGCTTTTAAACAAACTGGGAGAAGCAGCCATGATCTCTTATTTACGGTCATTCGAGATCATATTATTACAAGAGACATGGCTGGTAGAGCCGCAGCATTTGGAAGGGTTCAAAACTCACCACAAACCAGCTATCAAAGCAAAAGCATTTGGACGAGGTAGCGGAGGTCTAGCTATTTTTATATCATCAAATAATGCAATTACAACGTGGGATCTCGCAAGTCCTTCTAACTCTTTCCAGTCCGTGGGAATCTCCTTTAATACCCCCCAAGGCCAGCCCAGGACCATAATTCTACTGAATGTGTACATCCGCCCAAATTCCGTGTCAAGGCAAAAATTCTCAAAAGAACTGATAGCGACAGTGCTAAGAATAAGATCAGGGCTTCCGAATGCCGACATTATACTTTCTGGAGACTTCAATATGTGGCTAATGTCGGACCTCCAAAAAACGAGGTGATTAAATCACAGGAAAGCGTTTGGGCCATACCACCGCAGGATCGCCCAGGATGGCGCAAGGATGATCAGAAAGGTCGTACCCTTCAAGGAAATCTAGAACATCTTGGCCTCAGAGCCCTCAATGGGTGTTTCAATCCGGATAAGCCACCTGGCCTTTCATTTTTATCAAATACTGGCGCATCTCTAATTGACTATACTTTTGTCAATCTTTCTCTCTTGAACCAAGTAACCGCCTTTGGGTTTGGCGACAGACCAGAAAGCGATCATAGTCCTCAAGAAATCTTGCTTAGCATCAAAATGGAGCAACATGATGAGGCGGGAGCACTAGCTTTTGAAAGCTTCACGATCAACTTAAAACGTATCAAGTGCTCAGTCAATAACCTACAGCAAGTATCTAAAGAGGCAAAGCACATGATAGAGACCATCGCTGAGGCAACTGCAGACCAAATTACCAACTGGACCAGCTTCACAAGCAAGCTAACAGCAAGATATGCAAAGCCAATAACGCACGCAAAAGCGACGGAGCTCCAACAGTCGACCACATGGGATCCAGTGATACGATCGGCAAAAAAAGTATGAACCGGCTATGGCGGGAATTAAAAACAAAGCCAATGGACACATTAATTATAACCAAACTGAGAGGAGCTCGTCGAGATCTGAAGGCAGCAAAAGAGAATATAGAAGGGCTCAGTGGAACTCCTTCTGGGCCAAATTATATCAAGATATAAGAACGAATAACTCCGCGAGATTTTGGCGAACTGTAAATGGTCTTGGGGGTCGTGCCCCGAAAGCTGCCTCATCAAACATACTGGAGTCCGAGTGGTATTTCTTTCTGCACAGCCATTTCAACAATCGACAAAATCACACCTTTAATCAGGTCACAGGCACAAAGGGATACAACTCTCTGACAGAATTGAATTCACCTTCAGACCGCTCTCAAACAGGGCTACCAATGGACGAGCTTTCCCACAAAAGCATAAAAATCAAAAAGGGAACAGAGAGACAAAATCAAGATATTTGCACTGAGTATAGCACAGTGCAAGAGGACCAAATTGAAAGGCAGATAAAAAAGGGACGGAAAGACGGAGCCCCAGGACCAGGAGGAATTCCTCCGGCTGTGTTCAAGGAGGACCCAGCTTTTTGGGCGTCCAAACTTGCTCCACTGTTCACATCTATTTTAGCAAAAAATAATATTCCATCTTCTTGGCGAGGATCGATTCTTGTTCCAATCTTTAAAGGAGGCGACAAAAAAGCCCCGAGCAATTATCGGTTAGTCGCTCTCATCGACAATGAAGCCAAATACTTTGCAGGGATTTTGCTGGATTCATTACGGGACTGGGCCGAGGGACACTAAATAATCCCTCCAAATCAAACTGGTTTTATAAGTGAAATCGGCACTACGGTTAATCTTATGGTTCTTTCATGTTTGATAGACCAGGCGGAGCTCAGCACTAGATCGTTCTATATGGGATTCATAGATTTTAGCTCAGCGTTCGACAAAGTCAACAGGGATAAGTTATGGCAGAAGCTTTTCGCTCTGAATATCCCAGATGGTCTTCTAAGAGCCTTACAGTTACTGCATCAGGACACATGGGTCAGGATTAAGATTGGCGACGGCTCTAGACTGTCACGACCAATTCCCACGACAAAAGGATTGAAACAAGGATGCGTCCTGGCCCCTACACTTTTCAATTTATTTTTAGCAGATCTCCCAGGTGTCCTTAACACAGTCAACTCCCACGCTCCCAAACTAGGCAACTTACAGCTGTCAAATCTTTTATATGCAGATGACGTGGTTCTCTTGAGTAGCACAAAGGTGGGCTTACAAAGACTTATGGATGCAACTGTCGCCTATTCAAAAAAGAACGAGCTCGAGATAAACAACAAGAAAACTAAAATCTTGGCGGTTCGCCCAGGAAGGCCAAAAAGTTGACATGGGTTTTAAACGCTGAAAGAATCACAGAATCCAAAAATCACAAGTATTTAGGTGTTTTATTCAACAACAACGGAAGATACAAAAGCCACCTGGGAGAGCAAAAAAGAAAGGATTAGCGCTAGCATTTGCTCTCAGCTGCCTCCATAAGAAACTGCTTGGGCCAACATTCACTCCAACACTACAGGTGGCGCAGGCAAAAGTCATTCCAACTTTAACATATGGAAGCGAGGTGCTCAAAGGACTGGACAGCGGTCATTTAGACACAATCATAACAAACATTTTTAGAACAGTCTTCCAGTTACCATCTTCCACGTCGCCGGCACAAATCAGGCTGGAACTGGGCATTTGCAAACAAACATTGGGCAGAATGGCGAACTTTCTAACGTGCTGCCATAAGCTAAGGCTATCAAAAGAGGGCAGTTTAGCGGAACATCTATGGTCCAATCTGAGTACAAAACGATGGCAAGCGGGGCATCGATACCTGTCGAGTGGGCTACAAACCCTCGGCATGAAGGATGTATGGGACCTATACGTCAGCCAAAATGAGTTTAAAAGGCTAGCAAAATCAAGCGCAAAAAAGCTCTCCTCAATGGAAGACAAGGCGAGCCTCGCAAAAAGAAGCCATGGTTGGATGACCCTCAGTTCATATGCTCAGCTGACACCTCAGAGTTACCTAACTTGCACCTTCAATGCACGCACTAAACTTTGCTTTTTAAAATTAAGATTGGGGGTGATCAATTTGTCCTGCCACCTTCCCAAATGGAAAAGAGAGCAAGTCCAAGAGATATGTCGATTTTGCGGCAACCAAAGGGAAGACATAATTCATGTTGTGTGCCTATGCCCAAGCCTCTTGAAAGAAAGAAGGTCCCTCCTACGGAAGGCCTGGAACAACAAGGAAGTTAGATCATGTAGATCGGCAGTATTGGCCTGTTTCGACTCACGGAACACAACCTTAAATTGCGCACTGGTGAGGTTTATGGACTGCGCAGCCAAAAAATTAGGAAAGGGGAGATGTTGATCGTTACCCCAGCTAGAGGCGCAGATCCACGGACCGCGATAACAATGAGAACTTCTGCTTTGAAGACACCCGGAAATATGGAAATCCGCCAGAACTGCAAAAGGGAAGCGTGCACAGAATGGATACCTTGGATCATAAAATATAAACTTGATCTCAACAGCTTTGAAAGGATTGTCCTCAATGGTATTGGAGGTGCCGGACATAAATAAGAGATCTCGGCTATGTGGAGGGCTAGGCATATTTTATCACTGCAACTGGAATCGCATTTTTAGTTAATTTAATAAGCGTCAAATTTTTATCTATTTATTCGTATCAATTTAACAAGGATCAAAAAAAAATCAAAAAAATCAACAACAAAAAAAAATATATATATATATATATATTCTTATCTCATGCTTGTATTAATTCAATACGCATCAAAAAGTTTTAATGACATGTTCCCTGCAAAGGTTTTTTAAATCATGCAATAAAGACTTCTTTCTTTCTTTCTTATCCGCCATATTAAGGCTGGCAGACAGGACTGGGTTGAAAGGGGACCTGTGCACTTCAGAGCAGAGAGTTCGTTTGAAGTCACCGCTACATCAAAGGCACTTTTGGGTATAAGTACTTGGTCTCTGACCCCATCTAATCAGACACTTTTTTTAAATGTAACCAGAAATGCTGCCTCTACATCTGGCCATTGTCAGAAGGAATTACTTTGCTGCCAGAATGAACTGCCACTTTGCGACCTGCCTTGCTGTGCTGGCCTGCTGCCTGCTACTTTTGCACTGCATGGAATGAAGAGTGTTCTCCAAGTTCTTGTTGGCTTGCCCCTTGTTCCTAGAAGTCTCAGGGACATAAAAGACTTCCATTCCACCTGCTGGCCTGCCGTGTCTGCCCTTCCAAAGAAGACTTCTGTGTTTGCTGCTGTATTTTACATCCGCACACGTCTGTGCTGTATGCCGACTGAGATCGCCATGTCTCCACGAGGATTGCCATGGGTGCTGCTGTGTTCTACATCTGCACACATCTGCATTGTGTGCCGACTGAGCCCGCCGAGTCTGTCCTGCCTGAAGGAGATCACCGCAGCTGCTGACTACACCACAGACACACGGCTCACAGGCAGCCCAACGTGCCTCATCCCCCCTCCCTTACAATTCTGAAAGGAGGGGCAGGCGGCAGGGCACATTCGGTTGCACGGCAGGTAATGTGAATTATGGATTGTTGGGCTTACTTCGAAATACCGGTTTCAAGTAGCTGGCCACAAGCTTGTCCGACACAAAGTCTTAAGGCACTACTTGATTATTGATTCTCTGCCTGGATCATTACTTAGTCTCTATCAGGACGGTAAACATCAGAAGAGGAGCGCAAGGACTCTTCCAATGCTGTGAATATCTGCTATTTTAAAATGTGCATATCTTCAAATGTATACATGTGATTTTTGTCGTTTTGTTCTAAATTTGTTCAGAATATACTAAGCTATTTTTCTAAAACCTGTGTGGAGTCCTTTTGTGGTGTATTCATTGTATTACTGTGTATGTGTGTATATGTTTGTGTTTCAAAAATACTTTACAAATTGCCTCTCTAGATAATCCTGCCTGCTCTGTGCCAAGCTACCAGAGGGTGAACACAGGTTATCTCAGTGGTGTATCTAGCTTACCCTGACTAGAGTGATGAATTCTGCCTGACTTGGGTGTATACCTTAGCCAACCGGAAACCCCATTTCAAATAACAGGTAACAGACAGCATGTCCAGTCCTCTTCTGTTCTTCCTCAGATTCAGATATGTTCTGATGAGCTATGGGTGAAATGCCACTTTTATATGGTTCACTAGCCAGTGGGTGGGGGTAACTTCTGAAGGCTCCCTAAAGAATGAGAGAACTGTACTGATGGACAAGCCTGCCCACTTTTGCAGCACATCCTTCTACCTCACTGCAAACTATCCCTCAATGCACTATATTCTGAGCAACATGCACTATGGTATCATTCTTGTGCCCTTGAAGTATTTTAGTGTCCTAGTCAGGGGCATATGCAAAGGAAATAAATAGACCCCTCCTTCTCAATACCACCACATGGATCTGAGACCAGTTCTTCCTCCCACTGGGCTGGTGCCAAGCTGGCAACAGTTGGCCCTGGAAACAAAGGCTTCTTTTCTCCGAGTTTCCCTTTACACTTAAGTATAAATAGTCAGGCTTCACCCTGGTCCATTTCAAGTTAATGAAGATTCTTAACCCTCACCTTGTGCCCTTCCTGAGCTATGAAGAGTCACATACCTTACAGCCAGCCCTTCCGGCCAAGAGGTCTAAACCATTGTTTCTACTTTGGGAGCAGTTTTCACACCACATTAAGTGAAATCATTGACAGGGACCAGCTGCTGGCATGCTAGCATTAATTAGCCTACTAGAGGGTCAGGCAGACAAAGTATAACTTTTTAAAAGATACATTTCCTGGGTGCGTGGTCTGGCCACGAAGGAAGATGGCCGCCTGAAGGGTGAGCTCCGCAGCGAGATGGGCCCCTGAAGAAAGCGGCTCTCTTCCCTGTATCACGAGGGTCTTTTATTTATTGCCAACCACGTTTTGAAGATACGGTAACAACTTTAGATGGCTTTCCGGCAATTATTAGTGAATATTCTTACTGTAATCCAGCACCGACGGTGGGCTTCAGACGGCCTTGGTCTTCCCCGGCTCCTCGCATACTGCGTTTGCCGAGGCCGCGCCTCCTGTCTCTGCCGAGGCCGCACCTCCTGTCTCTGCTGAGGCCGCGCCTCTCACTGACGTGAAGAAACGCTCCTCATGGGAACTGGAGTCTGAAATTCCCGCTTTCTCCACAGCATTATTTCAGAAGCGGATAATTTAAAATATGTATTCTTTTCCAACTTGCCTCACTCCTTTCTGAAAGTCCAGCGCTTTTCGCCACACAGTATACATGATACAACTTAGCGCTTGGAACTGCAGGAGGAGGTAAGCAACGATGTAAACACTGATTTACCTTTTCCAATTACATGTTCCCTTTGGGAATTACAGTTTTGTTTTATCAGCATCTTCACAACGTTACTCCAGCAGCGGCAACTTCACCATATATGTGTCCATGACAGGAATATCCTTTTTTTGCCAACCAGCTCTTTTAATTCAGACGTACCTCATTCCTCTTCAAAAGTCCTGCGGTTTTACTAAATTGGTGTTTATGTTTCAAATATAGCGCTTAGGACTCTAGGAAGAGGTAAGCAACGCTTTAATTAATAATTTATTTATTCACTCTGTAGTGTGTGGGGTGCCCAGAGGGGGGGAATGGAGGGATCACAGTACGAAATAGTAGGAAGAACGTGCTTTTTATTGTATTATGGCTTCAGGTCTTCTCTGTGGGTAACTACTAGACTTCACAACTGTCCCGGTGTTCAGTGTTCAGTCTGCAAGACTCACATCGGAGGGAATAGATCAAGGCTCTCCATGGGTACGATAGCTTGACGAGTTCATTTGGAAGTTTTTGAGACCACAACTTTTGGTGTTGGTCTTCTTGTGATTGATATCACATTGGTTCCTCATCTATTCATGAAATAGGATCCATTCTCATATTTGCGGCTGTCTACGTGTATTTTCTTCCACCCCGTCCTGATGAAGACCCGCTCTTGACGCATATTCAAGTTGCGCTTCTACTTAGGGTCGAAACGTCGACGTTAGATGTATACTAGTTCATGCAACTTCACGGACCCCAATTCAAAGCTATATTCTGGCTGTGTATCTATGCATTAATAATTGGACAGTACATTATAATCTTTTGATTGCCTTATGTATGATCCACTTGTATTATATGTACAGCACTTTATCTGTTTATTTATCACAAGTCACTTCACGTGCACCTCAATTCACCGTATCGTCGTATTTTGTATTGGTTTCTGGACAGCCATATTCATTAATATATGTATAAGATACCTATGCAATACAAAGAACATTTGGTGTGTTTAAAAAATAATTTGTCTTTGTGGTGTGTTACATATTAACAGTCCTTGGCTGTGAATCAATCCTATCAGTCCATTTTGTGTACTCTTTAAGTTAGTATTTTTACGATACAAAGCAATTGTTCCTCTCCCGACAGAACCACTTTTTTGTATATTACACATACCCAGGTTCTGAGGGCCACAGGGTTACCCCATTATCATTAACTCGTTTGGTAGTGGGGGCAGGAATCGCCCTGATGGCTTCCAGTTTGCTTACTTGTGGTTTTATAAGGCCTTCCTGTATTGTATACCCTAAGTACTGGATGGAGTCAGTTACTAACAGGGACTTCTTTGGGTTTATAGAAAGACCGGTGGCTCTGATAGCTGAAAACGCAGCGGCTAGATGTTTCAAGTGGTCCTCCCAAGTGGGGCTGAAAACGACAATGTCGTAAGGTACGCGGCGGCGTATTCCTTATGGGGTCTCAGAATCCTGTCCATCAGTAGTTGGAATGTTGCGGGTGCCCCGTGCAAGCCGAAGGGGAGCACCTTGAACTGATACAGACCCGAGGGGGTTGAGAATGCCATTTTCTCTCTGGCTTGCGGGGTTAAGGGTATTTGCCAATATCCCTTGGTAAGGTCAAGGGTTGACATGTACCTAGCTTTTCCTAGCCGTTCAATAAGTTCAATGATTCGGGCATGGGGTAGGTGTCGAACTTGGTGATCTCGTTCACCCGCCGGAAGTCTATGCAGAAGCGTAGGCTGCCGTCGGGCTTTGGCACGATCACAATAGGGGAGCTCCAATTGTTTTGGGAGGGTTCTATAATGTGGGTCTGCAGCATGGCAGTCACTTCCTTTTCTACTGCTTCCCTTCTTGCTGCTGGGATTCGATAGGGTTTTTGTTTTACTATGGTACGATCTAGTGATATAATGTCGTGTTGTACCAGTGTGGTCAACCCGGGGGTGGAAGAAAAAAGGCCTGGGAAGTCGTCTAGCAGGGTAAGCAGCTGCGGTTTTTGTGCAGAGGTCAGGATGTCCCCAGTTGGAACTGCCTCGGTTTTGGATTCCTGAGTATGTGCCAGCGAAATGTCTAGGTGTTTGTCGGTACTCACAAGGAGGGCAGGCATATCTACTGCTAGGGGCAATGTGGGTTCCTCCCATTGTTTAAGGAGGTTCAAGTGATATATCTGTTTACCTCTGGCTCGCTGGGGTAGCAGGACGCTATATGTGACAGGGGTTACCTTCTTTTCAATAATATGGGGACCTTGCCACTGCGTTAACAGTTTGTTCTCAGTGGATGGGAGCAGGAGAAGCACCTTGTCGCCGGGACTGAATTCCCTTAGCTGGCTACTGCGGTCGTAATACGTCTTTTGTATTCCCTGCGCTTTTTCCATGTTGTCGTGCACTAAACCCCATAGTCGGGTTATTGTGGATTTAACCCATTCGCTGCTAGGCCTTTTCCCCTCCTGTGCTAAGCCTTTTTTGGGCTATTTGGGGTAGTTCGCGCTTAGGCCCCTGTAACTTTTTGACCACATAACGTATCCACACCAAATTTGCGTCCTTTTTTCCAACATCATGGGGATTCTAAAGGTACCCAGGGTTTGTGGATTCCCCTGGAGGGGACCCAGAAATTAGCCAAAATACAGCAAAAAATTTTTTGGGGGGGAAAAATGCGAAAAAAGGGCTACAGATGAAAGCGTCTGGTTTTTTCCCTGTAAATAGCATCAAAAAAGGGGTTGTGGTGCTGAAATCACCATCTTCCCAGCTTTCAGGGACAAGCAGACTTTTGTCAGAAAACCAACATTTTTTACACAGTTTTGGCATTTTTCTGGGACATAGTCTATTTTTGCTATTTTTTGTGCTTTCAACCTCCTTCCAGTTAATGGTAGAAATGGGTATGAAAGCAATAATGGATCCTGGAAAGCCATACATTTCTGAAAAGTAGACAAAATTCTGAATTCAGCAAGGGGTCATTTGTGTAGATCCTTCAAGTTTTCTTTATAGAAACAAACAGTTAAATATAGGAAAAATTGAAAATTAGTTGAAAAAATCAGCCATTTGTGACAACGTTTTCACCTGTAACTTCATCTAATTATGACAGCTATTTGAAAGCAATATACCGTTACATCCGCTGGACCTTTCTGGTTGTGGTGATATATAGGACTTGTAGGTTCACCAAGAACCCGACGAACCCAGAGCCAATAACTGAGCAGCGTCTTGCAATGGTTTTTTATTATGTACCGGGTATATAGCAATTATTCTGGGAAAATTTATACATGGAAAAATCGGTATGAAAGACACCTATGTATTTCTGAAATGGGAACAAAATATAGAGTTTAGAAATAGTAGATATTTGCACATTTCCGAAATTGGGAGTACCCATACTAGCATGAGAAGTATAGGACATTTTTCAAAATGACTTCTTTTTACACATTGTCTTTTATTTGGAAGGCAGAAATGCATCAAAAGTCAATAGATAATAACAGTTGCTCTACAATTTTGTGTTACCCTAAGTCTCCCGATAAAAATGGTACCTCACTTGTGTGGGTAGGCCTAGTGCCTGTGACAGGAAACGGCCCAAAACGCAACGTGGACACACCACATTTTCACAGTGAAAAATGACCCTTTTTTTGCAAAGTGCCTAGCTGTAGTTTTTGAACCCTAGCTCTGCCGGCACCTAGGGAAACCTAGCAAACCTATACATTTTTGAAAACTAGACACCCAGGGGAATCCAGGATGGGTGACTTGACTGGCTCTCACCTGGTTCTGTTACCCAGAATCCCTTGCAAACCTAAAATATTGTCAAAAAAAACAAATTTTCCTCACTTTTCTGTGGTGGAAAGTTCTGGAATCTGCATGGATCCACAAAATTCCACCCACCCCACGTTCCCCAAAGTCTTTCGAGAAAAACGGTACCTCACTTGTGTGGGTAGGCCTAGTGCCCGCGACAGGAAACGGCCCAAAACACAACGTGGACACACCACATTTTCATGGTGCCTCACTCGGGTGGGAGGCCCAAGTCCCATGACTTTTTGGCCCGGGGCTCGGTGGCCACCTAGGGAAACCTAGCAAACCCACACATTTCTGAAAAGTAGACACCCGGGGATTCCAGGGAGGTATGGCTTGCGTGAATCCACCAACGTTTTCTTACCCAGAATCCCCTGCAAACCTGAAATTTTTCTGAAAAAATCACTTTTTTCACACATTTTTGTGTGGGAAAGTTGTGGCATCACCAGGCTGACACAAATTTCCTACCACCCAGCGTTCCCCCAGGTCTCCCGATAAAAATGGTGCCTCACTTGGGTGGGAGGCCCAAGTACGCGCGACAGGCAAGGCATCTGGGTAAGAAAACGTTGGTGGATTCACGCAAGGCATACCTCCCTGGAATCCCCGGGTGTCTACTTTTCAGAAATGTGTGGGTTTGCTAGGTTTCCCTAGGTGGCCACCGAGCCCCGGGCCAAAAAGTCATGGGACCCCCCTTGCAAAACCAGGTCGTCTTCTGATAGGCAATTTTGATGTCGCCTCAATACGTTTTGGGCCCATGCCTGTTGCGGGTACTTGGGCTTCCCACCCGAGTGAGGCACCATTTGTATCGGGAGACCTGGGGGAACGCTGGGTGGTAGGAAATTTGTGTCAGCCCAGTGATGCCACAACTTTCCTACACAAAAATGTGTGAAAAAAGTGACTTTTTCAGCAAAATTTCAGGTTTCTGGGGGATTCTGGGTAAGAAAACGTTGGGGGATCCACGCAAGCCATACCTCCCTGGAATCCCCCGGGTGTCTACTTTTCAGAAATGTGTGGGTTTGCTAGGTTTCCCTAGGTGGCCGCCGAGCCCCGGGCCAAAAGTCATGGCAGCCCCTTGCAAAACCAGGTCGTCTTCTGATAGGCAATTTTGATGTCGCCTCAATACGTTTTGGGCCCATGCCTGTTGCGGGTACTTGGGCCTCCCACCCGAGTGAGGCACCATTTGTATCGGGAGACCTGGGGGAACGCTGGGTGGTAGGAAATTTGTGTCAGCCCGGTGATGCCACAACTTTCCTACACAAAAATGTGTGAAAAAAGTGACTTTTTCAGCAAAATTTCAGGTTTCTGGGGGATTCTGGGTAAGAAAACGTTGGGGGATCCACGCAAGCCATACCTCCCTGGAATCCCCCGGGTCTCTTCTTTTCAGAAATGTGTGGGTTTGGTAGGTTTCCCTAGGTGGCCGCCGAGCCCCGGGACAAAGAGTCATGGGACCCCCCTTGCAAAACCAGGTCGTTTTCTGATAGGCAATTTTGATGTTGCCTCAATACGTTTTGGGCCCTTGCCTGTCGCGCGTACTTGGGCCTCCCACCCGAGTGAGGCACTATTTTTATCGGGAGACCTGGGGAAACGCTGGGTGGTAGGAAATTTGTGTCAGCCCGGTGATGCCACAACTTTCCCACACAAAAATGTATGAAAAAAGTGATTTTTTTCTGTAAAATTTCAGGTTTCTGGGGGATTCTGGGTAAGAAAACGTTGGTGGATCCACGCAAGCCATACCTCCCTGGAATTCCCCGGGTGTCTACTTTTCAGAAATGTGTGGGTTTGGTAGGTTTCCCTAGGTGGCCGCCGAGCACCGGGCCAAAAGTCATGGGACCTCCCTTGCAAAACCAGGTCGTTTTGTGATAGGCTATTTTGATGTCACCTCAATACATTTTGGGCCCTTGTCTGTCGCGGGTACTTGGGCCTCCCACCCGAGTGAGGCACCATTTTTATCGGGAGACCTGGGGCAATGCTGGGTCGTAGGAAATTTGTGTCAGCCCAGTGATGCCACAACTTTCCCACACAAAAATGTGTGAAAAAAGTGATTTTTTCAGCAAAATTTCAGGTTTCTGGGGGATTCTGGGTAAGAAAACGTTGGGGGATCCACGCAAGCCATACCTCCCTGGAATCCCCCGGGTGTCTAGTTTTCAGAAATGTGTGGGTTTGGTAGGTTTCCCTAGGTGGCCGCCGAGCCCCGGGCCAAAAAGTCATGGGAACCCCCTTGCAAAACCAGGTCGTCTTCTGATAGGCAAGTTTGATGTCGCCTCAATACGTTTTGGGCCCTTGCCTGTCGCGGGTACTTGGTCCTCTCACCCAAGTGATGCACCGTTTTTATCGGGAGACCTGGGAGAACACTGGGTGGTAGGAAATTTGTTTCAGCCCGGTGATGCCACAACTTTCCCACACAAATATGTGTGAAAAAAGTGATTTTTTCAGCAAAATTTCAGGTTTCTGGGGGATTCTGGGTAAGAAAACGTTGGGGGATCCACGCAAGCCTTACCTCCCTGGAACCCCCGGGTGTCTAGTTTTCAGAAATGTGTGGGTTTGGTAGGTTTCCCTAGCTGGCCGCCGAACCCGGGGCCAAAAACTCATGGGACCCCCCTAGAAACCAGGTTGGTTTGTGATAGGTAATTTTGATGTCGCCTCACTAGGTTTTGGGCCCTTGCCCGTCGCGGGTACTTGCCCCACCCGGGCGTGTGAGGTACCATTTTTATCGGGAGACCAGGGGGAGCAGAAAGGCTGTAATGGTGGCGGGGATGTGGGCATTGGCGTGCCCACTTCGGGCAGCCCCCACCCTAAAAACAAATGCGCAAAAAAAAATCCCTGGCGTCAAGTGGGCTTTCTGCCGCCCCGGGGGGCAGGAAGACTGTTATGGTGGCAAGGGCATGGGGGCATTGGCGTACCCATTTTGGGCAGCCCCACCCTAAAAAAATTGCACAAAAAAATCCCTGGCGTTTAGTGGGCTTTCTGCCCCCCAGGGGGCAGATTGGGGGCTACTGCCCCCATCTGCCTCCCAGGGGGGTCAGAAAGGCTGTAATGGTGGCGGCGGGGTGGGGGCATTGGCGTGCCCGTTTTGGGCAGCCCCCACCCTAAAACAAATTGCACAGAAAAAAATCCCTGGCGTTTAGTGGGCTTTTTGCCCCACCGGGGGGGCAGATTGGGGGCTACAGCCCCCATCTGCCTCCCAGGGGGGGCAGAAAGGCTGTAATGGTGGCGGCGGGGTGGGGGCATTGGCGTGCCTGTTTTGGGCAGCCCCCACCCTAAAAAAAATTGCACAGAAAAAAATCCCTGGTGTTTAGTGGGCTTTTTGCCCCACCGGGGGGGCAGAAAGGCTGTAATGGTGACGGGGGTGGTGGCATTGGCGTGCCCATTTTGGGCAGCCCCACCCTAAAAAACATTGCACAAGAAAAAATCCCTGGCGTTTAGTGGGCTTTCTGCCCCACCGGAGGGGCAGATTGGTGGCTACAGCCCCCATCTGCCCCCCAGGGCGGGGCAGAAAGGCTGTAATGGTGACGGGGGTGGGGGCATTGGCATGCCCATTTTGGTCAGCCCCCACCCTAAAAAAAAGTTACACAAAATAAATCCCTGGCATTTAGTGGGCTTTTTGCCCCCCCGGGGGGGGAGATTGGGGGCTACTGCCCCCATCTGCCTCCCAGGGGGGGCAGAAAGGCTGTAATGGTGGTGGGGGGGTGGGGGCATTGGCGTGCCCGTTTCGGGCAGCCCCTACCCAAAAAAAACACGCCAAAAAAAATCCCTGGCGTTTAGTGGGCTTTCTGCCCCACCGGGGGGGCAGAAAGGTTGTAATGGTGATGGGGTGGGGGCATTAGCGTGCCCGTTTTGGGCAGCCCCCACCCTAAAAAAAACAATTACACAAAAAAAATCCCTGGCATTTAGTGGGCTTTCTGCCCCCCCGGGGGGGCAGAAAGGCTGTAATGGTGGCTGGGGGGTGGGGCGTGCCCGTTTCGGGCAGCCCCCACCCTAAAAAAAATGCACCAAATAAAAATCCCTGGTGTCTAGTGGGCTTTCTGCCCCCCAGGGGGGGCAGAAAGACTGAACATTGGCTATTTTTTTGGGGGGAGCAAAAGCCTTTGCCCAAGGGGCCGCTCCCCCCTCCCTGGTGCCTTAGTGGGTGGATCCATGCTTGGGGATTGCCCTCCTGGGGTGATCCCCAAGCAGGGATCCACTGGGGAGGGGTACCATTGGAAAGGGGAGATTCTCCCCTTTCCAATGATACCTCTCCCGTCTTTTCTACGTGCTCAGGGGGCTGAGATAGCCCCCTGAGAACGTAGAAAGTGAAACTGAAATGAGCCTAAAGGCTCATTTTAGTTTCGTTTTCAGGAAATGAAGTCAGCGCGACGTGCGCGCTGATCTTCATTTCACTGAAAGGGAGCCTCGGGAGCTGGGAAGCTCTTCCCCAGCTCCCGAGGCTGTGGGGAGAAAGGAAATCCCTCTGCTGTCTGCAGCAGAGGGATTTCGTGCCCCTGGCCTTATGACGGAATGGTTCCGTCATGAGCACAGGAGCACCGATGCTCATGACGGAACCATTCCGTCATGAGCATCGAAGGGTTAATATCAGCGACATATCGAGTCAAGGGCTTTCCTTCTTCATCCTCCCCCTCCCATTGTTCTACCGCCATGTCCAGTAGCGTTCTGGGCTTTCGTCTGAACAACAGTTCAAACGGGGAGTAGCCGTGGACCTCTGCTCGTGTGTCCGGATGGCAAAGAGGACCAGGGGCAGCTTTTGGTCCCAGTCCCTCCCTGTCTCCGAGATGACCTTACGAAGCATAATTTTGATGGTCTTATTATAGCGCTCCACAAGGCCATCTGTCTGGGGGTGGTACACCGCTGTCCGGATCCGGTCTATGCCCAGGATCGTACAGACTTGTGCCATTAGACGGGACATGAAAGGGGTCCCTTGGTCCGTTAGGATCTCGGATGGGAACCCTACTCTTGAAAAAAAGGATATCATGGCCTGGGCTATGGTGGGAGTGGTCATGCTGGATAAAGGGAAAGCCTCTGGGTACCTGCTAGCATAATCTACGATGACTAGGATGTACTTGTGGCCTCTGGCTGAGGGGGGCAAAGGGCCAACCAAGTCCATCCCTACCCATTTAAACGGGACGTCAATGATGGGCAAGGGGTACAGGGGGGCTTTCTTTACTACTACTGGGTTGGTGTATTGACACCGTACACACGCTGCACAGTGTCTCGCTACATCTCTATACACGCCTGGCCAATAAAACCTACCCAACAGGTATTTTAAGGTGTTCTCTTTGCCGTAGTGTCCGCCCCCGGTTTGGTTATGTGCTAGTTGCAGAACGTGCTCGCGAAAGGAAAGGGGAACTAGTAACTGGGTGATAGTGTGTGGGTCCCCTTTCACGGCCCTGTATAACAAGCCCTTTTGGATGTAAAAATAGGGTCCTACCTGGTTTGGCTCTTTCTCTTGGACCTGCTCCCAAGCATGCGTAAGGATGTTGTCCTCCCGCTGGGCTGTGCGAAAGCTAACCGGTGCCGTCCTATTCGTGTCTGCAAGAGAGAGAGGAAAAGCAGGGCGTGATAGCAGTGAATGAGTAAAGACCCTCTTCTCCCTTCGTCTTTCTTGTCTACTCTTTCTGTCCTTTCCTTTTGTGTGCTCTATGTCGCTCTTGCTAAAGGGAGCATTGTGTAACCAGGCTGTAGTGCTCTATTTGGTCTCGTCGAGGTACTGCTCAAATCTAGGGTGGTCGGTACCAATGATGACAGCCTCAGGCAGAGAGAGAATGACACTCACCTTCCGTAGGTGGGGATCATGTGCTACGTCCAACAGGACCTCCGCTACCGGATACGTTTTAGTGTCCCCGTGTACACAAGTGACATTCACATGTTCAGCTTCCCTTATCTGTGGTCGGGATACCAAAGCCTGGTCTATCACCATGATGTGACATCCGGTATCTAATAGAGCTTGTTGTATCTTCCCGTTTAAGAGTACGTCCCTCCTATACTGGTGGGGGCCCTTCCCCATTAAATATATTCGCCCTCTGGAGTACCCCACTTCCATAGGTTCGGCCGCTGGGGTTCGATGGGGACACGGTCTGGCTATATGCCCCCATTCTGCACAGTGATAGCATTGTGGCCAGGGTCCGCTCGGCCCGGGAGAAGGGGAGATGTATTTAAGAGGCATACGGGGAGTGGTTTGAGGTTTGGGGTCCGGTCGAGGTGAACCTCTCGGGGAGTTATAAGGGACTCGTGGTATACCAGCCTTGAACTCAGGGGACTTGTGAAAAGCGCAGGCCAGGTCCACCGCCATTGTGGAGTTTAGGTTAGGGTGCTGTTTCACCCACACGCAGGTGTTTAAGGGCAATGTCTCCAGGAACTGCTCCATGTATACTTTTTCGGTTAGTTCTTCCATGGTAGAAGTATGGGGCATCAACCACCGATTGCCCAAGTCCTTGATCCGGTAGTAGAGAGCGCGTGGGTTGTCTCCTGCCGTCCATTTCTCTTTTCGGAACTTTGTTCGGTAGAACTCTTGGTCGCAACCCAGGCGCTCGAGAATAGCCCTGTTAACCTCCTCATAGGCAGTAGTGCCGGTGGGATTGGTGACCTGGTAGGCCGCCTGCAGTTCTCCTGATAGGAGGGGGGCGATGTACTGGCTCCAGCGTTCTGGGGGCCAAGCAGTGGTGGTTGCCACCCTTTCAAAATTTATAAAAAAATTGTCGTGCTCTTCTCCCTCTTGAAACTTTTGCAATACTGACCCCGGGACATTGGGACGCACCTTGGTGCTCACGATAGCGTCTGTAAGCCATAGGATCGCAGTGTCCTGCACCTGTTGATTGGTCGTGAGTAGGTTGGCCTGTTCCTTCAAAGCCTCTTGCAGGGCTTCCCTATCCCTTTGTGCGGTTTGGACGTGTTGTTCTAGCACTAGCTGCAGGTGTCTTTGTCCTTCTGCTAGCTGAGTGATCGTACTCTCCACAGGCACGGGTTGTGTCATGGTTCGACACATTGGGATGTAATCCCACTTCTGACACCACTTTGTAGTGTGTGGGGTGCCCCGAGGGGGGGAATGGAGGGACCACAGTACGCAATAGTAGGAAGAACGTGCTTTTTATTGTATTCTGGCTTCAGGTCTTCTCTGTGGGTAACTACTAGACTTCACAACTGTCCCGGTGTTCAGTGTTCAGAGACAGGTCAAACAAAACAAAACAAAATAAAGATGGCGCTGATCTCTCCTTTTTATTCTTCCTCAGGGGTCTTCTCCCGCTTCTCAGAGTCGTGTGGTGTCTCCCGGGCTCTGGGTTTCTCGCTCTCCTTCTCTCTTGGGCAGGGGTGTGGAAAGGGAGAGAAAACAGGTCGGGGTTAAAACCGGGCTCCTGGGTTTTTTTTTACCTCATCTGTGCTACCGTCACCAGTCACCACGTGGTGGGGAAAAGGGAACCGTAAGGGATCCGTGTGTGTTCGGGAAAAACCACCCATGTGCTTTAGCTCCCAGTGTTCCCCCACCACCTCCACCAAAACTACCCCCTGAGCGGTACTCGCCTTGAGCCACGACCTGTATCCAGGGCCGTGGCGTAGGGACCCGGGGTGTCTTCTCCCTTCAGCAGCACGCCGGGTTTGAGTGTTGCACAACAGAAGTTCCTTGGGTTCCACGCCCCTCCGCTCTGCTCGTCCTTGCCGCCGTCCTTCTTGCCACTCGCTTCCGCCTTCTCCGTCTGCTTCCTCCTTCCGTCCTTTTCTTCTTCCTTCGCCGGTATGCCACCTGGGTTATCCCCTTCCGCTGACGTCATAGGTCCCTCCCCGCTTGCTGCGGTCGAGACTAGACCGCTCATCGATTCCGGCTGAGTGGGAGGGTTTGGCTCGTCCATCGGCTGTATCCCGTCCGCGTCGGTACGGTCCACCTCACACACTCTTCAGGATATATACCACTTTCCTGACATTATTTGTCTATGAGATGGAAAAAAAAACCTGACTATTTTCCTCATGATATCGAGACCAGGTTATTAGTGACAGGGGCATACAGCTAATCCTGGCATGAAATGGTTGCGTAACTATTTATTGCACTGTCATTATAAAGGCCCTTTTTACTAGCTGTCTTTCATAAACAGGGCCTACCGACTCTCTCCTACATTTGTTTACTAATAACAATTTTTGCAGTGATCTATACCAGCATTTATGCAAATCTAAACTAAAGAACTGTAACTTTAAACTAATTCAGCGAGAAACTAATTCCAAATATCCTCAATACAACCTTTCTCGATTTGTACATTTATTTTACCACATCAAAGTTACCACTAAGTCTACCAAATTTGTCACAGGACATAAAACTGTCTGTTTACAGCCACATTAAAGCACAAAAGGTCACATTTGCATTATCTCAGAGTGTTGATTACAATACAAGTCGGATGTCTACTAATAAGCACGGGAACAAACTCCCTAAACAGCCTCTCTTTGCGGAAGTCCTCAAACAATCTAATACTATGCCTGTGAAAGGAAGTACTTCTTCGTTAACTAGGTCGCCGCAGGTTTCATCTTCTGATGCTGAACGCATACCAACGGAGACCATGGAACGCATATTGAATGAAATTTCAGGGGTCAGTCGTCGATTGGAAGGCATGGACGCCACTATTACATCTTTGGCTGCAGAGACCAAGTCAATTAGAGCAGACATTGCAGGCTTTCACGCTAAAGTTGAAGGACTTGACTCTCGAATGATGGTGATGGAAAATCGTCTTGACTCATTACAAAATAGAGACCAAGATCTCCTATTTCTTCGCAGCAAAATAGTCAATTTGGAAGATCGCAGCAGAAGGGACAACATCCGTTTCTTTGGGTTTCCAGAGCATATCAAAGGCCAAAATACTAGAGCTTTTCTTTGTGACATTCTTCCAAAGTTGACTGGCACTTCTTTTAATCCACCCTTAGAAATACAGCAAGCTCATCGAATAGGTCCTCCGCGTAAAGATCCCGCAGCACGCCCCAGACCGCTCATTGCCTGTTTCCTCCGACATGAACAAACAAGACAATTATTGGCTGCAGCTCGTTCACAAGGCTCTTTTTCATATGATGGTCACCTCATTAACATGGCAGCTGATTTTTCTAAGGAAACAAATGAGCGACGGAAAGCATTCCTTTCCATGCGACCTCAACTCCGACAGCTAGATATTAAATATGGTCTCTTCGAGCCTGCACGTTTTTGCATCACCATGAACGGAGACTCTAAAGATTTTTACGATCCAGAAGACCTTCAGAAATTCCTAGACTGTATGAAACTTCAAGACATGGAGGTACAGTCTCCGACACAAGACCAGATCCAATCGACCTCTCACTTCTTTCAACAGGTATCGGACAACAGAAGTCGAAATCCTAGCAATTCAAGACACCGTGGCAGAGACTTAGAAAGACCTAATCATTCTCAAGAAGACAAAAACTCAGCTCTCCAATCTGTTTCTACTTTTATGCAAGAATCACATAGAGACAAATCTAGGTCCCCTCTTAAATCCACCTTGGATGCAGACTAAAAAATATTGTCACTCAATTTCGTGTCAATACCTACAACTACAGCTATAACAAGGTCTTGATCTGGTTCCAGATCCTCTCTCAATAGTATGAGTATTATGACCCAATTGTATACTCTCACATGAAACGATGTTCAAGTTTTGATCAGTATATCGTAGTAGATTGTATTACTCTATCTTGTATTAATGTTTTGCCTCCTCATTATTGTGACCAACCCGCATACTTTCGCATGAAATATTGTTCAAATCCTGTTTGGTATGCTATAGTAGATCATATTACTCTATTTTATATTTATGCAATTCTGTATTCACAATGTTTTCCTTCCTCATGCTTATTACCTGCAATTTCCAATATGTTCCGTTGCATTCTATTACTCTAGGCTGCAGTGTATTATCTTAATCTATATTATTCTATCTAATATTTATATTAAATAATTAAGAGTAAGTTTCAGATCACTTTTTAGGATCTTTTCTCCACCAATATAAATACTATACACAACTTACATTTTTCCACAGGACAATGATGCTCAAACCTTTTTCAATATGTCATAACACATTGTATGACTATATTTTGCACTTCTAATGTTTTATCCTAATAAGTCTTTTATCTGTTACTCTTAATATTATACGTTATATTGTTCTACTTTAGGCCACATTCTGCTATATATATTTAACTATTCACTTTTATATTTATAACATTTCACTTATAATGACTTAATATTCTCTCATTTCTATTTATACACATAATGAATATTCCTCCAGATTAGCCCATGAAATTATTATTTCTCTTTACTTATTGTCATATACTTCATGTTTCCAATATTTTTATTCTTACCATTACTCAGCTATATGTTATCTTATTTTATATTCCTCAATTAGACTATGTGTTATCATAGGCTTTTATCTTACAATCACTACCTACCCTACTAATTATTTCATTTTCTGATGGGGCCCTACCCCGCGGCGGTGCTTCAGTGAGCCCAGACCAGCGGTTAACAGTTTAGGACCCCCAGTCTTGTCCCATCTCTACTCCCCCTTTTCATTTTAGTCTCATTTTATATTCTCACCCCTCCCCTCCTTCTTCTTATTCTTTATTCCCTCAAAACACAAAAAACAACTTATTACATTGTCTACACTATACTATTTGTCTAGATTAATTTTCTTTCTTCTTGATCGTTCCTACATACCAACACTCTGGTGTCTTTGTGGTAAGCCAGAGTACCTTTGTTCTATACTTCCTTCTTTCCTTATATTGTATTCTTTCTAATCTACCCCCCCTTTTTTTTCGCCTTTGACAAATACATTTAGTTTTGTACTATTAATTCATTTCGATATTACTTCAGTATGACGAACACTCATCCTCTATGTACAATTACATGGAATGTTCATGGTCTCACCCACAACATTAAAAGGAAAAAAGTGCTTTCTTATCTCGAATCCAAACACGTGGATGTAGCTTTACTACAAGAAACCCATCTAGATATGCTAGAATCTGATAAACTCTGCAGAGATTGGGTGGGGAAGGTCATTCACAGCAGTATTCGTAAAGGTGAACCCACAGATACTGGTCCTATCCACAAATGTGGAGTTGCAATCCTTATTCACAAATCACTCCCAGTCACAGTCTCCAAGACATGGTCAGATCCTGATGGACGTTATGTGTTTGCTAAACTACGTATTGGAGATACTTACATTTGTCTGGGATGAGTTTACGCTCCGACAGGGACCAAAAAATCATTCTTCCTCCAGTTAAACCGCCTATTAACAGAGATAGATGCCTCACAGTACCTCAATGGCGGGGATTGGAATCTGGCGCGAGACCCAATTCTAGACAAAACAGGTCCGTTAGACAAAGGACATGCGGCAGATAGAGCTCTGTTAGATTATATAATATCGGATAACAGATTAGTTGATCATTGGCGTCTTAGTCATCCAACAGATATTGAATACACCTTCTTTTCTCCCACCCATGGCCCATTTTCTCGCTTGGATTACTTTCTGACATCACAAAAAACGGTTCAATTGGTCACGGAGTCTCGCATCTTGGAAGCAGCTCTGTCTGATCACTCCCCCGTCCTTTTATCTCTAGATCTAGGACTCTCTAGGCCAGGGCGTAAACCCTGGCGTATGAACATCCAACGGCATAGGACTCCCAAGGGTAAATCTCAATTACAATCACATCTCCAAGACTATCTTTCCTCTAATCAGGGCTCTGTAACTTCCAACAGGACTATTTGGGCTGCAGCTAAAGCCACTATTAGGGGTCAGTTAATGCGTGATGCAGCACTCGTTAATAAGCAGA
Source organism: Calotriton arnoldi (assembly GCA_963921515.1). Lineage (NCBI taxonomy): Eukaryota > Metazoa > Chordata > Amphibia > Caudata > Salamandridae > Calotriton > Calotriton arnoldi. The sequence continues at coordinate 52,307 of CAWUFW010021978.1, read as the reverse complement.
ACGCTGCCCGACAAACAGAACTAGAACGTGACATTCAATCTTATTCTCGCCTGTACACATTAACCCCAACCTTGCAGAATCGTAAATCACTAGAGCAAGCACATATGGCCTTAAACAGCCTTTTTACATCTAAAGCCGAATATGCTCTGCAGAGAATGAAGGGGCGACATTACGAACAGGGGGAAAAGGCAGGGAGATTGTTAGCTGCACAATTGCGTCAAAGAGAGGCAGCCATGGCTATTCCAACTATTCGATCAGCACAAGGTGACATACTCATGAGACCTCAAGATATTGTCAATGAATTCGCCTCTTTCTATCGATCCATTTATACCCCAGGCAATCAAATAGATTTGGATAAGATGTCTACTTTTCTTCCAAAGGTGGACCTTCCCCATCTCTCTGATGATGGTAGAGCCCTACTTGAAGGTGAAATTACCAAAGACGAGATTTCCAGAGCCATTGCTACCTTACCCTACCACAAAGCTCCTGGGGAAGATGGATTCCCTGCTGAATTCTATCGATGGGCAGGACACAATGTCATTAATACATTACATGCTGCATTTCAAGAAGAGGATAATGAATCTTCATTGGGGCCTCTCTCTAACAAAGCAGTTATCGCTGTGCTACCCAAACCTGGTAAAGATCCTTTGCTATGCAGTAGTTATCGTCCCATCTCATTATTAAATTGTGATATTAAAATATTGGCCAGCATCCTAGCGTCCTGCCTCCGTAAAGTTCTACCCTCCCTAATACACCACACTCAAGTAGGCTTTGTCCCAGGACGCTCCTCTCGGAATCATCTCCGTACGTTAGCCCATACACTGTGGTCTGCTAAACACCTTCCAGATGATGCATTAGCCCTTTCACTTGACGCAGAAAAAGCGTTTGATCGCATTGAGTGGGACTACCTTTTCACAGTAATGGAACAATTTGGGTTAGGTGATCAATTTATAACCAAAGTACGCTTATTATATGACAATCCCTCTGCTCAAGTGAATTGTGGTGGCTTCTTATCTGATACATTTCCGATTCGGAGGGGAACAGGCCAAGGTTGCCCTTTATCCCCCCTTCTTTTCCTCTTAGCAATGGAGCCATTAGCTGCTACTATTCGCCAAACTGATGACATCACAGGTGTTCCCCTCCCAGTCGGACACTCTAAAATTTACTTATATGCAGATGATATCCTACTTACTCTTACAAACCTCCCCCGGTCTCTTCCGTCCCTTCTTCAAATCATTGATGGTTTCTCTTCCTTCTCAGGTTATAAAATTAATTGGGACAAAAGTGAGGCATTACCCATTTCTGATGGAACTGCAAAAGCAGCTATATACGGTTTCCCTTTTCATTGGCAATCCTCACGCCTTAAGTATCTAGGAGTTCTAGTCAATAAAGGTTTGGAAGGCATGGTTATAGACAATCTAAATTCCCTAATTTCTCAAATGCAGCGTGATTTTGACAAATGGAAGGCTTTGGGGCTCTCTCTTTGGGGCTGAGTCTAAGCTATTAAAATGGTCACTCTTCTGCATTTCATCTACATTTTGGGCATGCTTCCCCTCCAGATCCCTTTATCTACGCTCCGATCAATTGACTCCAAGATTAAGACCTTTATATGGGGTTCAGCTAGGCCTCGCCTTGCCATGACAAAATTGAAAGCTCACCAATTATATGGAGGAATGGGCCTCCCATCCATTGAACTTTATACCCTAGCATTGCACATCTCTCAACTTTCCTATTTGTTACCAGGAATCAAAGATACCCCACAGTGGGTTCATTTAGAGCGCCACCTTTTATTCATTGATTCAGGTCTTTCTCTTTTATATGGTAGTGGCACTAGTCGTTCTGACCCCAAAAACCCGATTTTATCAGCTATGCATAAATCCTGGCAAAGGGGACATTGTTTGCTAGATTCAAACCCATGTTTTCACAACAAGGCTCCCTTGTGGAATAATTCAGGTATTCGTATTAATGGTCGTACTTTATCTTGGCCTCTGTGGCAAGCAGCAGGCATCTATTCCCCAAATCAACTTCTTCATAATGGCGACTTCAAATCATTCTCACAATTAAGGGAGGAATTTAATCTTCCTATACAACATTCTTTTAAATACCTTCAACTCCAACAATGTTTGAAGAAACATTTGGGATCTCTCCCTTGGTCGTTTCAAATCTCTCCAATAGTATCATATTTAAATACATGGGGGAAACATAAAGGAGTGACTTCTGGCCTTTATAAAACCTTCACGCTTCACCTCTTTTCACAATCCCTCTCTCATAATCTTCAACTTAAATGGAAATCCCGTTTATCAAATTCTTATACAACTATTGAATGGGAACAGATAATGGAGGGTTTGCATAAAGGAGTCCGTGAAGCAAGGCTTAAATTTTGTTTGTTTAAAATACTCCATGATTGGCATTGGTCGCCAGTCAAATTGCATAAAGCTGGCCTACTTTCGCACGCTGCTTGTTGGAGATGTTCCAATTCTGGTTGTGACACAACTCACATTATTTGCGAATGTCCAAGTATTCAACCTTTTTGGAATTATGTTGGTAAAACTTTTGCATTCCATAATGCCCTTGCATCTACCACTCACACCTGCCAATATTCTTTTACATGATTTACGCCATTCTCCAAAGCTCTCAAAACCACAACACCGTCTTTTCCACACTGCATTGGCTACAGCTAAAATATGTATTCTACGTCATTGGAAATCATCATCCCCGCCCTCACAGGAAGAATGGTTAGTGGCCATGATACACACGGCTTCATATGAACAAACAATTTATAACCTTCAGGATCAAACTGACATTTTTCTCCAGACCTGGTCACCTTTCCTAAAAGCAAAAACTGATGATACTAATGACTCTTCTGTTCCTCTCACTACATCCAGTCAAGGAGACTAACTCATTGCTCTACATCTTAGTTTATTACATCTTTCCTATTATTCCCTGCTTTATCTCTTTCACTTTTCTTATATTCTTTTCTCATTACTTTTCCTCCCCTCCTATTTTTCTCCCCTACCTTTCCGTACTCTGGCTCCAGCCATCCACATTATTCTTCATATTTTATAATCTTCTCCTTCTCTCTTTCTTACATTATTCTACTATTTTCTTCCAAATCTACTTTATCTTAAACTTTTGCAAGGTGAGTATTTTCCTACGATAACACATTTCCCTATTATTATTATGATGATCTCATGTATAGTCATTGTCTCATATTTATCTCTGATCTATTTATATTTCATCAATTAATAATATATGCTTTATCAATTTCTTATTTATGTCATTTGCATATTTATTAACTATTACCTTTCTTACATTTTCCTCCCCTCCCCTCCCCTCCCCTTTCTGCTCTTTTCTTCTTCTTTGCTTTTTCAGTATTTATCTATCTATTTATTTATTTAATTGTTTTTTCACAATATGCCTATTTATATATTCCATATTTATATGCTTTTATCCATCAACAAATGTCATGTATCCATTATTACCTTATGTCTTTATAGAACTTCTTATGTATTTATTAATAATTTATTACTGCCTCCTTATTCTTGTTCTCTTCATGTATTTTTATTGTAAAATTCAATAAAATATTTCAACACAAAAAAAAAAAGATACATTTCCTTAATAGGCATCAGAAATCCGACTTCACAAGGCAACTGGAGTTTAAATGAATATTAAAAATAGTAGTTGAATCTTTCCTGTAGCTTATCCCAAACCCTAGTTAGCAGAAGTATTTTTCTTTCTAAAAAAAAATTTTTCTTATAGTACAGCCAAAGTCCTTCACAGTGCAAATAGCTTTTGGGGGCTAGTCACTGTAGGCATGTGCCAACACCAATTTTTACATGTAACACTTTTAAACAAAAGACACCCTACCTTGTGGGCTAAGAGACCTACTTAGCAGTAACTTATTTAATATGGAAATGCAGGGTTCTTTCCTGTCAAAAAAGGTTATTTTGACAGGTTATCCAGCAGATTTAAAAGCTGCAGTAGTGAGGCTACACAGGTACATGACTAACACATTATATAGTTTATTGTTTAGATTTCTTAAACTCATGTACAATAAAAATAGCAGAACTGATTCATTGTTTTGTTCCATGCACCCTCAAATTAGATTTATCAAATATATAAACGGCAAAACCTTTAAACAAATGTAATCATAAAAGGGTCAATTGATAAATCTAAATAAGCCTGTCTTGTATGTTTATAGGAATCTAGAGCATAGCAACTGTATTTAGCCTTGAGCATTTCCCCATATCAGCTTCAAACTGAGATTTTAAAAAATCACTTGCTTAATCAACGTTTTACACTGCAACCTCTTCATATCAGCAAGAACAGTTATCGAAGGGAGATTAAAATTTGTCAACAAGGTAGATACATTGTGGTTTGAAAACAAATTGGTCGACCTACTGCTGGAGGACAATTCAGTTCTAATCAAATGATTTACAGAATTCTCTTTAGCAGACACACAGTCACAGATGTAATTAAGCAGGTTGATATTATTTTGGGACAAAACAGATGGTAACCCTAATTCCAATCTTAGCCTAGCATGGGCGCATAGAATGTCTAAGATTAAGTGACTTCCTCACACAATTGTACAAAATAATGTCTAATTTCTTTAGAGGAACAGAGTTCATTATAATAAAACCATACATCAGTGTGGCAACTATTTTTGATTTAATAATCCTATTGGTTGAGCTAATAGCATCCCCTCCATATCTGGAAGCAAAATGTTTAATTGCCATTGTTGATTTGTTCTATTTATTTTTCAAATTCACAATCTACAGAGACCAGTGTAGAGTGTCCTGTATAATTATAAGTATAACATTTTGCTTCATCAATTTTTCATAGATCTATCATCCACTTAAAACAGACCTTAGATTTCCCAGAACACATATGTTTGGTCTTCTCATTATTAATTTTAGATTATTTACTTGATTATAATCTTGTAGGTGTATTAACTAACATTGATAACATATTTGGAATTTAGATAAGAACAAAAGATCGTCTGCATAGGCTAAATACTATTTACTACACTGCCCCAATTTTGGACAGCTCCTCCCTTGTTATTTAGCATTATAAAGAGATCAGCAAGATATAAAGAAGGTAGCAGAGGGGCTAACATGCATCCTTGTTTTAAACCATTTGCGGTTTTAATCTGTGGCATCAAACCTCTTTTAGTGCTTAATTTAACCTGAACCCCATGTAACCGAATATAGCTCAATAATTAATTTTAAAAGAGTATTATCAATTCCTCAGTCTGCCAGTTTTTACCACAATGTGTTTCGATCAACCTTATCAAACACATTTGAGTAGTCTATAAAACAGGCAAATAATTTATTGCTTTTAGTAGAAGAGGCATTTTTCATCAAACAGTTTAAAGCAACAATATTATCAATTGATGTGTACCCTGATTTAAAACCAATTTGATGGGGGATTTATTGAAAAGTATTCTGCCCAATCTGCAAATTTCGTTACTAACATTTTACTAAAAATGTTGCCATCAATTAAAACAATCATATGATAACTACTGGGTTGTGATTTGGAGCCACGTTTATACAAGGGTTGTAAAATAGAGCATTTCCTCAATGAAGGAATGGTACCAGAGCTAACACCAGAAATGAAAGTAGATATTAAGGGGCATATGTACAAGCCCCTATCGCAACGGGAACGTCACTTTTTGTGACGTTCCCGTGGCGATAGGGGCCTTGCCTTATGTACAAGGCAGCGTTAAGCCACTTAACGTGGCTTAACGCTGCCTTGTACATAAGGCACCCTTTCACGCTATGTTTTGCGTGAAAGGGGCGTGCAGTGGGTGTTGTGGTGGGCGTTTCACCACAACACCCATTGTATTTGACGTTGCCCCCTATGTACAAGGGTGGTGTACATAGGAGGCAGCGCCAAAATTAAGACCAGGAAAACCCTTGTCTTAAGGTGGCAAAACGAGGAGAAATGCATTATTTCTCCTCGTTTTTGCTTTTTCCATGTGTGCTGCCTTGTGCAGCACACATAGAAAAAACAAAATGCCATGGTTTGTTTATGTACAGGAAGGTGTCCCTTCCTGTACATAAACAAACCTTTTTAAAAAAATGCCATTTTGTCACGTTCATGTGTGCTGCATGAAGCAGCACACATGAAATTTACAAAATGGCATTTTAGGATTGTTTATGTGCAGGAAGGGACACCTTCCTACACATAACCAATCCTCCCCTGCACACAGACACCCTTGCACTCTGGTGCAAGGGTGCCTGCATTGACGATAAGTTGTTAATCTTAGCGCCATCGCAGGGGGAAACGCAAGGCTGCACCATATTCTTGTAAATATGGTGCAGCCTTGCATTTCCGAAGTGGCGGAGCGTGTCATTAAGCCCAGGAGGCTAACGACACGCTCCGCCACTTCATCGTACATATGGCCCTAAGAGTATAGACCACTTTGCTATATTTTTCTTTTATATGACTTTCAAGACCCCATTGGGACCTGGGGCAAGAGATGTTTTTAGTTTTGAAATAACCATACTAATCTCCTCAATAGACTTTTTCAGTTTTAGCACTAACGGACGTAATGTCCACCTTTACTGCAGATTGACCACTACAGCCACAAGATTTAGGAAGGTAAATATTCCATTTATTGTAATTAATTTCATAGTCCCCAGATTTATACTTCTTATCTTTACCAGATTCTAATAGTGACTAATTCCGTCCATAAGTTCTCTTGTTGTCTAAATTTTAATTCATGCAACTCTGGCCTTACGTCTTTTATTAACCGTTGTATATCGTTATTTATAGTGCTGATATTTTTAGCTTTCATAGACCTTCTAATTTTCTGTCTATAAGTTTGTTCGAAATAGATTTTCTTGTTGAAAGAAAATTAAAAACTTCTGAAACTACATTTTTGCATTCCAATGCGTTCAGATTAAAACAGCCCTCAGCGATATTAAATAGAATTGATTTAATTGGATGAAATTCCAACAGCTCTTCTAATTTGTAAGCTAAAGAGAAAATTCCATTTAATTGATCTTAAGGTAATCTCTTCAATATTTAGGAAATCAGCCTGTTTAGCGGTACAAAACTCCTAATGCAACCATTTGAGCGCTATTAATTGCGGGTGGTGGTCACTTTCCTTACTATACCCAATCTTAAAATGCTGAAATGTATCAAAGTCTGTAACATGCATATGGGTGTAATCTAAAGTGTATTTATGACTGGCTGAATGATATGTGTAACTTTTTGGTCGATCAGTAGAAAAACTCCCATTTAATTTTTGGAATACCGGATCATCAAAAAATGGTCTAATATATTTAACTATAGCTTTCTGCTTAACAAGTGGGTATTTTAATAACAAAATACCCAAGAAACTCTCTTCAGAATCCTCTTCTGATATTAAAATGTTTCCATGCAAAAGGTCTGCATTAAATCACCAGAAATAAAAATTGCTGCATGTTTAACAAATATCTATTTGATCTTCAAAGACAAATAGACAAGAAAAGAGACTAGAAAGATCTTTTAATGAAGGTGGAAGGTGGAAAGTATACATTAATAATCAAAAGCTTCCAGTGATTTAAAAACTTAATAAGCACAGAAAGTATAAAAGAAGATTTGAATAACACAACTGAATATTTGAGCTTTAAATTGAGTTGATTAGGGTAAGTAATCCTCCACTGGGCCTGCCCATTTTATTCTTGACTGAATTCACTTCAAACACCTCAAAGTTTGAGATAAAATAAGAATTGTTCTCCATGATTCCTGAAGACAGACAATATGATTGGCTGTAAGGAAATGTTAAAGGTCAGTACCCCTTAATTTTAAATGACGATTGAGGCCCACAATATTCCAAGAACAAATACTAGTAAAATATATAGACATTTTAAAAACTATGTTAGGGATGCTGCCTCCATATTCCTTGATCCATATCACAAGATCTGTGTAATTCTTCTAAGCCTAGAATGATCATTGTCCTGTAATGTGATCTTTCTGATGACCAATGATGTGTTAGATAGACAAATTCCAATATTTTTTAATTCATTCATAATAGACTTTTCCGGCCATTTGAAGTTGTTCTTAAAAACAGATAATTTGTCACCTAGGATTTGATATCTATTTTTCAGTTTCCACAATATTGTGGGGGGATTTTTCATCTTGTACTTTATGGATGATAATGCCCCACTGTGCGAGTGTATCAACTATGTCCCAAACAAGATTTATCTATAATGTCTTAGACCAACTTCTGCATGTAAACTCTTTCCCAGTCCCTGGATCAAAAATAAACTTTACCAACAGTAGATTCTCTGATTTCAAATTAGAAAAAGTGTCAAATTCCCTCAATAGGGTTAAAATGTTTTGCCTATTTAAAATGTAATGCCTCCCTTGAAAGTGATACTGTGGCCAAAGATCAGTATGCATGCACTGAAGTCAGATCATTGTTGAGACCAATTAGGATGTAATGCTACAGTAAAAGAGGATACCTGTAAGGGTTGATTAGAAAACTGGGTGTTGATTGTGGAGACTGCTGAAAACAAAGAATTCAAGGTAGGAGCTGAGTTAAGAGTCTTACTCTCAAGCACGTGATTGACTTCTTTATGACTTTTGCAATCCACTCCAGTTTGATCTTTTGTCTGTTTTTCTGCTAATGTTGAGAGAATATTCCTAATAACTGAAATGCTTTCTGAGATGTTATTCAAAGTCACCAATGACAAGTTCTCATTTGGGTCCAAGAATGGTTGATTTAACAAGTTCCTGTTACCAAAATTAGGATTTGAAGAGATTGAACTGATAGATTCTATAGGCGGCACACAAATTGGTGGTGAGTTTCTTGAGTCATCCTTTAAAGAACCCACAGGATTAAGCTCTTTCTTTAATCAGCATTGATTGACTCTGTTGTACTAGTAACTGGAACTGCACATTTCCTGATTTAATGACTATTTGTATTTGCAAAAGAGTTGGGAAGTACAATGTCCCTCAAATGAGAGTGCACATTTAATTGATAATTGACTTCTTTAGCCAGTTGAGATGAAGACCAGGCAGGAAATTTAAGGCCACTGTTTTCCTCAAAAATAGGAAATAGTTTTGGTTTTGCCGCCCTTGCAACAGCTCTGATGCTGTTGTTGGACTTTACATTTTTATTTAGCTTCCTCATTTTATTAGTCTTCATTTACTCATGTAAAGCTTGAAAGCCTTCAGATTGATCAACAGATGTTGGCTCTTCTGAAAATACAACTGGTGAATTAGTGATCGGAATTAATTCAGAATTTGGAAGACTAATAACCTGCTCAGAACTGGCACTTTCATCAGAAGCGTCTATAGTTAAAGTTGACAAAACACCTCTGACTTTTCCATTTGAATGAAAAATTTCTTCACCAGAGTTATCAGTGGCCACAAATCCATTGCTGTTGTTCTCCAAAAGAGGAACAGAGGATGGTACAACTGCATAATTAACTTGCTGTAGGGACTCCTTTAGATTCTGTAAACTGTTTACCCTTAAACAAGTTGTGATTTTTTGTGATAACAATTGTAAAAGGTCAATAAAATCCTCTACTTGGAGAAAATTCTGAAACTTTGTATCAAGGGGAGATGAACAATTAGCCGAAGTTGTGAGTTCTTTATAATCATTGTGTATCAATTAGATCTGTTTGGAAATATTGTTTAGTATAACAACTTGAATATGTGATGATTCTGATTGACTACATATGGTATCAAAGATCTTAGTTAAGGTACAATTAATTGCACCCAGGGCAGCTAAAAGAGAATAAACATGAGAGGTATTCAAGAGATGTTGATCATTCGAAAAGACCCTTTGAGAGTTGGATGGGGACTTTACTTCTGTATTTAAACCAATACTTTCCTTTATATCATCAAGTGATTTTTGAAAAATAAAGTCCAACTTCTCCGTAAAAACCAAATGATCAAATTAATCTTGCATTGTATAAGTCGAAGCGGCATTTAAAGCTGAAATTTCTTCTCTGTCGTATATGGAATCAGACTCCTCAATACTATTTGAGGGAATTTCTGGGGTAGTACCAGACAGAGAAACAGTAGTAGGATAGGGTTTATCTGGGCTACAACCATGAAGACATTCTTATTCGTAGTTCCCGAATTATTACATTTGATGCTTGCTTTTAACTTGGTGTCCCTAGATGGGATCGATTTTAACGGAACAAGTTGACAACAATCCTGAAGCTTTTTCTGGCTTGTTTTCCTGAACAGGGAATGGTTATCCTCAGACGAAGATGGTCTAATCATAGATAACTTATGAGATGTTTTGATATTGGCAATACTGACAGGATTGCAATGAGAGGCACCAATTGCCTCTCGAGATGACAGACCTTCTTTAGAACCCAGTGGTCTTGTTGAATCCATAAGGACGAGATTGCTAATTTGAGACTGAGAGCGAGAATGCATAATAAAAAATTAATCAAGAATTAACCACTTGCAGATTAAAACCAAGAAATGGGCAGTAAAACACCAAAATGTTTCTCAATGACGGACAGACCCTTGACCAAGCAGATCCTGCACATGTCTGTTTGGCTGGCCGTCTTAGGGCAGCCAAACAGATAAGCGCACTTATGTTTCTCCAACCAAGCTGTATTGCACAGCGGGATTGGGGAAACAGCACCGACTCCCTGTGCCTGAGCGAGCATTAAACCAGCCTGATCAGGCCAATCCCTGCGCTGTTCTCATAGCATGAAAGCAGTGCGGGAATTGCACAGTGAGTCTCTGATGCTGCCAAGTGTCTGCTGGGACCAGGAAGAAGAGGAACCCCATGGTGCAAGGCGGCCAGCTTCTTGGGTCTTTTTTTAAAATTATTAACCCGCCATCGCTCTCCTTCCCACGCTCCCGTGTGCCTCCTCAACCCGCCCCATTACTTCTTGTTTGTGTCGGTTGCTACTGCTACCAGCAACTCACAAAGCAACTTCAGGCAGGCGTAAATCTATATTTGTATGTGGAAATCCTCACGACAAGTGTGGAGATCTCTGCACCTGAATTTCACCCTCAAAGGGTGCTAAAATGGGCATTCCAAGACGTGGCAAATATTGGAAATTTGTAAACGTCCACAAACCTGTGCATTTGTGGGCATTTATGAATGTCTATGATTCCCATTTCCACCCTGGAAATCATAGAATGTTGACTCTAGTAGTGGCAAGCGTAAATCCCTTCCCAGGGTAGGTAGGCAAATGGATCACCCCAGGGTTTGGTGGGAGAGGGATAAAGGCTTTCTCCATAGGGAAAAACATTTCCCCACGAGAAACGAAAGTGTGTGTTTGCACAGGAGATTTACTTCCTCCTCTGTGGAATGCTCCTTAATGGAGTACTAGACATGATGAAAATAGTTTCCCAATAGGCAAATATTCTGACCTTCACAGAAGTATGCCTGGGAAGTTTTGCTTGACACAAAAGTGGAAAAATTGCATTTTATGCCTTTTTTCTGACTTTCTTTGTGAATCACGACCCTTGTTTTTTTTCTTGCAAGAGGAGCTTAATCTCCACTTGCACCTAAAACACTGTTGACCATCTACAGCATCTTTTTTTAAACACACACTCCAAAACTTCAAAATGTCCATTAACCACAGCCCTATATTAGAAGACCTGAGGAAGAGTTAAATCGTGACTGTAGCCCGTCGAAAATAAACAAAATTTAGTCACCACGCAAACAAACTACAAATTCATTATATTTCTTCTTTGAATGTTGGTTTAGTTTGTGAAGAAACGAAAAGCATCCAGGATAAGAGGTGTCCACCTCTCCCTGTCCACTATGAATGCCAACTGTACCATGATGCAATGCCTATATGTTGATAGTGAAGGGAATAATTTATGATAATAATTTATTCATATAACGTATGATTTTGCTGCACAGCCCAGAAACAAACAATGAGAGATTTTTAACTGTTTACTATTGGTAAATTTAAGTCCCATGACAGAACTGTGCAAAAAGTAATGAATATAAATGAACTGACATTATGCAAAATAATGCAGATGTGTACCACACAATTTCCGTTTTGGTGCCTTAAAATTTGGTGCGCTAAAATTTCCATTTTGGTACGGCAATATCCTAGGGGCTGTAACGCTGGCACTGACATAAAGGCTGCAATTCTTAGGGCCAGATGTACAACCCTATTAATTTGCGAGTTGCAAATTGCGTCGGTCTGCGACTCACAATCTGCGACTCGCAAATAGGAATTGACAATAGTGTCTCAGACACTGCTTGTGATTCCTAATAGAGTCGCAAATTGCCTGCCTCATTAATATTCATGAGGCAGGTGCAATTTGCGACCCCAATAGGAATGGCTAGCACTCCCAGGGATGGTGGCCTGCTGGGGTCAGCAGACCACCATGTCTGTGACTGCTTTTTAAATAAAGCAGTTATTTTTTTTTTAATGCAGCCTGTTTTCCTCAAAGGAAAATGGGCTGCATTTAAAAAAGAAAATGAAGCGTTTCTGTTTCATTATTTAAGAATAGGCAGTGGTCTGCTCTTAAAAAATATTTTCGCACACACTCACAAAGGGGAAGGGGTTCCCTGGGGACCCCTTCCCATTTGCGAGTGGCTTACCACCTAGTTGAAGTAGGTGGTAAACTTCGAGTGTTTTGTGACCACAATTGCAGTCGCAAAACAATCATACATTTAAGTGAGGCTCGCTATTAGGAAGGGATGCCCTTGGCACGCCCCTTCCTAGAAGTGAGCCGCAAACCCTATTTTGCGAGTCGGTAATAGGTTACCAACTCGCAAATTAGGGTTTGTACATGGGGAAGACCAATTTTGCAGTCTGAAACGGGCCAATTTCCCATTTTCAACCGCACCATATGGTCGTACATCTGGCCCTTAGAGTATTGTGGGCATCCATTTGCATGTACTTCCAGTTGCAAGCAAGTACAGCCATAGTAGCAGCTTGAAACAATATTTGATAGGATTAGGAATAGATGTCCGTTGCATCTGACTCTTTTGATGGAAAGCCACAACCCTCAGCCGTGTAAAATATTCTAATAGGTCATGTTCATCCAAACCTTAATGCATTCACTCATCAACCTAGCCATTCATCCATTCATGTACATGTCCACTCATCAATCTATGCACTCACCTATTCAACTATCCATGCACTTACCCATTCATCAGCCATTTACTCACCCATACATGCACTCAATACCTCATCCATCCATTATCCCAATCAATGACTCATTCTCACATTCAACCACTCATCCATCCATACACCTAAATGCACCAACTCACCAATCAAAGACGAAGCTATTTCACTTTCAAGCCAGAGCAAGCTGCTGAGTCAACACTTCTATTAATGTGCTAACACTAGCAAAACACTTGCTGCACTGCTGTCTCTTAGGAAAAAAGGGTTGGCCTTGCTAAGCTGGCCTCAGCACGATATGAGAATTATGAGGAAGTTGCCACTTCTCGCTGCTTCCTTCCGACTGACGGTCAGCGCAGCCCTGAGAGCTACTATCAGTCTCCCCACAGACCTAACCGGCTGACTCGAAAACAATTTCTTGAACGTATTATCAATATTTCTGATAAAGTCTACTCTCTGGTCATGCCAAACGCATATTTTTTCTTCAGGAAACGAGTTAACATTATCTTTCCAGCTCAATGTTGTATTTTCTCGATTCCCCTTCTAAATCAAATTTTTTTTAACCAATGTGTTCACTAAATGGTAACAAGAGGCTGAGAAATATACGAGTAATTTAAAATGACTTCCTTAATACTAGGTATAATATACGAGATTGGTGCATTCACCTATTTATTTTTTTACAAAAATAATTTCAGGATCAAACCACAGAAATACGTGTCCGTTATGACCTGCATAATGTATGCCTACGCATTTTCCTAAATTGGCAGTTTTACCTAATTCATGAACATTTACAAACCAAGGGGTGCCCCTGTGAGGATGCTCCACACTCACTAAAAATCTCCTCCCTGGATGAGGGCTCAAGCATGCAGAAAGCCTCCTCTTTCAATCCATCAAAACAGGCTTTACGCGTTTCAAACTTTTCAGTTCTTGGTCACAAGCTGAATAGACTGGAAAGCGGCAAAGAATGTATAACACCTGCATTTTATTTGAACAGCCCGCCCATTTTGTAGGCGTACGCTTCTGCCCCAGTGGGCGTATGCCTAGTAGCATCATTGTATTTGCAGTTCATACATAGCATAAAACTTCATTATGTTTTGCCGTTTGCCTCAATATTGTCAATAAAATCCCCAGTGGGTTGATTAAAATGGAGCGCTGAGGAATGCTCAATAAACACAGTCCTTAAGCAGCAGTATTTTAAGTCCTGTGCAGCGCTTAACCTCTAAAGCGTTGCAGGTCCGCAAGCCAAGCGGCAGTGCATCCTCGCGGCTGGGCCAGCCGCAAAACACTGCCGCTTGCCTTAATGAAGTTTTATGCTATGTATGAACTGCAAATACCATGATGCTATTAGGCATACGCCCACTGGGGCAGAAGCGTACGCCTACAAAATGGGCGGGCTGTTCAAATAAAATGCAGGTGTTCTACATTCTTTGCCACTTTCCAGTCTATTCGGCTTGTGACCAAGAACTGAAAAGTTTGAAACGCGTAAAGCCTGTTTTGATGGATTGAAAGAGGAGGCTTTCTGCATACTTGAGCCCTCATCCAGGGAGGAGATTTTTAGTGTGGAGCATCCTCACAGGGGCACCCCTTGGTTTGTTGGATATATATATATATATATATATATATATATATATATATATATATATATATATATTCACTGAAAAAACCATAGGTTTCAGACACGTTATAGTTAGAAATTAGTATTTAAAAAACCTTTGAAATTCACTGAAAAAACCATAGGTTTTAGGGACAGTTATAGTTAGTTGGACATTGCACTCGTACAAAACCCGTGAAATTCCCCCGTTATAGTTAGTTCAGCTAACTATAACTCGCGCCCCCGCAATGCACTGCTGATGACGTCACATATTACATCACTCATGACATGTTCAGTGACATCACTGATGACATCACTGATGACATCTCAAATGACATCACTGATGATATCACTGATGACATCATCCAGTGACTGTGTGTTTCTGTAAAGTTTAAATATGTTTAATATATATAGGGAAAGGCGTATTGAAGAATGAGTGGGTGTATAAGTGTCTGAATGGATGATTTAGTAGGTGCGTGACTGACTCTATAAGTGAGTGATTAAACGTATCTTACTGAATGCATGGGTTAGTGACTAAACTGTGTGAATGTCTGTATCCGTCTGTCTGTTGGTGTGTAAGCGGCTGCATGGTTTTGCGAATAGCTACATGAGTGTCTATATGGGTTATTGATTGGTTGTCTGAGTATCTGTATGGGTGCCTGAGTGTTTGTGTGGGTGGGGTGTGTGTGACTCTGTACATAGATGTGTGAGTGGGTGATTCACTGGGTGCATGGTTTCAAGAGTGCATCTGTGATGGACTGTATGGGTGGGTGCGTGTGTGTATGGGTGCGTTGGTGAGTGAATGTATATCTCAGTGGTACATGTGTGAGTAACTACATATGTGAAAGGCAGTATATATGTGTGTTGGAGTATATAAATGGCTATAAGTGAGAGTGTGTGATTGTGAGAGTGGCTGTATGGATGAGTGTGTGCTTGTATCAGTGATTGTATAAGAGCGTAAGAATGTGCTAGTATTTGTATGAGTAATTGAGCTGGTGTGTGTATAACTGTATAGGTGAGTAAATGGCAGTGTGATTAATTATTTGCATGACTGACTAGGTGTGTGAATACCTCTATGGATGAGTGGCGGTGTGTGAGTGTCTATATAGCTGTATGAGTGCATATGATAGTCCTGTACTGAGTGACCATAAGTATGAGTGACTGTACGGGTGAGTGAGTGGATGTGTGTGTAAACCTAAGAATCAGTGAGTGGGTATGTAGTTATTGGTGTTGGAGTGTCTATGGTTTTGAGAATGGCAGTCTGTAATTTAGAGTGGGTGTATCAAAGGTTATATTAGGGTGTGAGAAGATGCATCAAATTATTACATGGATGATGTCATCAGTGATGTAATCAGTGATGTCATTTGAGATGTCATCAGTGATGTCATCAGTGATGTCACTGACCATGTCATGAGTGATGTAATATGTGACGTCATCAGCAGTGCATTGCGGGGCGCGAGTTATAGTTAGCTGAACTAACTATAACGGGGGAATTTCACGGGTTTTGTACGAGTGCAATGTCCAACTAACTATAACTGTCCCTAAAACCTATGGTTTTTTCAGTGAATTTCAAAGGTTTTTAAATGCTAATTTCTAACTATAACGTGTCTGAAACCTATGGTTTTTTCAGTGAATTTCAAAGGTTTTTTAAATGCTAATTTCTAACTAGAACTGTCCCTAAAACCTATGGTTTTTTCAGTGATTTTCAAAGGTTTTTTAAATGCTAATTCCTAACTATAACATGTCTGAAACCTATGTTTTTTTTCAGTGAATTTCAAAGGTTTTGTAAATGACAATTTTTAAATGTATTAATTGTTATATTTATTTTTTTTGATACAGATTTACTACATTTTTTTAAACTATTTATTTTTACATATTTAATTTTTTAATTACATTGTAATTACATTATACATTACATTACAAAATATACTTTCTCTGAATGAATTACTTTAGTTTAAATACTTTGCAAATAGGCAATAGACTTTTAAGTACAGTAGTTACAGTTGTTGCAATGGGCAACACAATTTCAAACACAATGCAACATTGAGCTCAATGTGAATTTCTAGTTAAATGCAATTAGTTACTTTATGGATTACTTTTCTAACCACAGGACTGGATCCTAGATTCAGTCCTGGGACATCTCCTGTAAACAGTTGAGTAAAAGCGTTTTGGTTACAGTAGTGATTTTTAAGGAATATTATTGTGTTTTAAAAGTTGACACTTAGAAACTTTTTCACATAGAATCACCAATGTTATCCTATGGGAGGAAATTCACTTAGCAGGTAAGTAGTGTTATCGTTACTTTTTCTTACTCAGTGTTGGATCCTGGATCCAGCACTGGTGCATCTCCTGTAAACAGTTGAAAGAATGCGTTTAAGTCATACAGGCGATTTTTAAGGAATATTTGTAGTTTGTGAAAATCGACACTTTGAAACTTTTCTGCTGAAAACCAGACAATGGATTCCTATGGAAGGAAATATAAGTTACTGGTAAGTACGGTTAGAATTACTTTTCAGGGTCAGTGCTGGGCTAAAAGATGCAGCACTGGGTTCTCTCCTGATAACAGGTGAGTAAATCGGAATTCGCAGTTCGGTTGATTTTAGAGGAATATTATAAAGTTCCAAAACTCCACACTTAGAAGAATTTCCAAGTGAAACCAGTCAATGTTAGCCTATGGAAGGAAATTCAAGTTGCTGGTTAGTACGGATAAAATTACTTTTCAGGATCAGTACTGGGCTGAAAGATGCAGCACTGAGGTCTCTCCTGATAACAGGTGAGTAAATCGGAATTCGTATTTCGGCTGATTTTAGAGGAATATTATAAAGTTCCAAAACTGCACACTTAGAAGAATTTCCAAGTGAAACCAGTCAATGTTAGCCTATGGAAGGAAATTCAAGTTACTGGTAAGTACGGTTAGAATTACTTTTCAGGATCAGTACTGGGCTGAAAGATGCAGCACTGAGGTCTCTCCTGATAACAGGTGAGTAAATCGGAATTCGTAGTTCTGCTGATTTTAGAGGAATATTTGTATGTTTCAAAAATCGACAGAAACTTTTTCAGCAAAAAGCAGGCAATGATATCCTATGGAAGGAAATTCAAGTTACTGGTAAGTACGGTTAAAATTACTTTTCAGGATCAGTACTGGGCTGAAAGATGCAGCACTGAGGTCTCTCCTGATAACAGGTGAGTAAATCGGAATTCGTAGTTCGGCTGATTTTAGAGGAATATTATAAAGTTCCAAAACTGCACACTTAGAAGAATTTCCAAGTGAAACCATTCAATGATATCCTATGGAAGGAAATTCAAGTTACTGGTAAGTACGGTTAAAATTACTTTTCAGGATCAGTACTGGGCTGAAAGATGCAGCACTGAGGTCTCTCCTGATAACAGGTGAGTAAATCGGAATTCGTAGTTCGGCTGATTTTAGAGGAATATTATAAAGTTCCAAAACTGCACACTTAGAAGAATTTCCAAGTGAAACCAGTCAATGTTAGCCTATGGAAGGAAATTCAAGTTACTGGTAAGTACGGTTAAAATTACTTTTCAGGATCAGTACTGGGCTCAAAGATGCAGCACTGAGGTCTCTCCTGATAACAGGTGAGTAAATCGGAATTCGTAGTTCGGCTGATTTTAGAGGAATATTTGCACAATGGTGAACGAAGGGGTGGGGCCAGAGGTGACATGTTTGCAAACACGCCCTGTGGCGCGTTTTAAGTTGGAGAATTAATTCCTCCTCAATCCTGAGGGTCCCTAGGGGCCAACTAGCCCACCAGATACCTCCAGTATGCGCCAGAGAGCTGCGTTGCAGAGAGGTGTTCAGAGGCCACGCCCCTTTTACAACACTCTGCAACGCAGCTCCGTGGCGCTTACTGGAGGTACCTGGTGGGCTAGTTGGCCCCAGGGACCCTCAGGATTGAAGGGGATTTAATTCCCCATCTTAAAACGCGCCAGGGGCCTGTTTGCACACATGTCACCTGAAGCCCCGCCCCTCCCTTCACCACTGTGCAAACGCGCCCGTGGCGCGTTTTAAGTTGGGGGATTAAGTCCCCTTGAATACTGAGGGTCCCTGGGGGCCAACTAGCCCACCAGCTACCTCCAAAAAGCGCCACAGAGCTGCGTTGCAGAGAGGTGTAAAAAGGGGCGTGGCCTCTGGACACCTCTCTGCAACGCAGCCCCCTGGCGCATACTGGAGGTTCTTGGTGGGCTAGTTGGCCCCCAGGGACCCCCAGTATTGAAGGGGAGTCGTTCCCCATCTGCAAACGCGCCAGGGGCGCGTTTGCAGAGTGGTAAAGGAAGGCGGGGCCTGCGGCCCGATCGTTTTTTGGGTTTTTTCCCAAGGGGGGCTGTGTGGCCCCCCTTACTTTTTCCTATTTTTGGGCCCTGGGGACCCCATCCCCCAGGGCCTTATCCCTTTTTTTTTTTTTTAATTAAACGGGAAGGGGGCCGCGTGGCCCCCTCCCTTGGCCGAATCCGGCCCCGGGGACCCCATCCCCCGGGGCATGGCCACACTTTTAAATACATTTTTAAGGAGGGGGGCTGCGTGGCCCCCCTCCTCAGGCCTCCTTTTGCCCCGGGGACCCCATCCCCCGGGGCAGGCCTTTATTTTTTTTTATTTTTTTTTAAATGATTATTTTTGGGGAGGGGGGCCGCGTGGCCCCCCTCCCGGGCCACTACTTGCCCCGGGGACCCCATCCCCCGGGGCTGGCCCTCTTCGTTGGGGACTGTGGGGGGGTCCCCAATCCCCCCACAGTCCCAGCCGGCTCCCCGCCTCCTGCGCGAGCCGGCATTGCTTTTCCACATGGGGAGCAGCTAACATGCTGCTCCCCATGTGGAAAAGCAATTGGGTTTGCATTTTGAAAGAGAGAGCAGGTTTCCTGCTCTCTCTTTCAAAATGCAAACCAAGTTTGCTATGACAGGACGGGAGCCGCGAGGCTCCCGTCCTGTCATAGCAAACAACAGTGTCCCGGGGGTAGGCACCCCGGGACACTGCAGGAGCCGGCCCTGGGGGGTGGTGGTCCCCAGGGCCATTACACCCCCTCCCTCCATTGACAAAGCCCCGGGGAGGTGGTGGTCCCCGGGACTCTGGGGGTCTGTAATGGACCCCCATATTGACATTTTTAGTGCCCCGGGGAGGTGGCAGTCCCGGGGCGTGTGGGGGGCTCGAGCCCCCCCCACACAGGTAAATTTATAAAAAATATTACACGAAGCCCCGGGGAGGTGGCGGTCCTCGGGGCTGCGGGAGGGCCGAGAGCCCTCCCGCACCATTTATTTTTAAAGCCCCGGGGGTGGCGGTCCCCAGGGCTTGGGGGGCCTTAGAGGCCCCCACATATTATAAATACCCCCCATGCCCCCGGGACTTGGCCCACCCGGGGGCCAATTAACAACGAAGCGCGGGAGACCGCGCTTCGTTTTTGGGTTTTTTCGGCGGGATTCGCGCACCCTGAGCGCATCCCGCCGATTTTTTTTTTTTTTTAATGCTTTTTTCTGCCCAGGGGGTCCTTGTGGGACCCCCTGAGCAGACCTAGGGGGTCAGGGTGTTTCTACCCTGCCCCCTTTGTGCGTTTTGCGCACTTGTTTCTTCTGGGTTTTCTTTCTAATCGACAGGATCCGCGCACCCTGAGCGCATCCTGCCGATTTTTTTTTTTTTTTAAATGCTTTTTTCTGCCCAGGGGGTCCTTGTGGGACCCCCTGAGCAGACCTAGGGGGTCAGGGTGTTTCTACCCTGCCCCCTTTTTGCGCTTTGCGCACTTGTTTCTGTCCCTCGGTTCTACCGAGGGACAAAATGGCTGCCAACACTTCCTGATTTGGAGTGTTGACAGCCACTTGACAGCCAATTAGCATGCAGCTCGTGATCGGGAGGGTGCGCGAATCCTACATCCTAGATATATATGTGATTTTCCTTTTGATTTTCACAGGAACTATTGAACGGATTTACACCATTTAACAAAAAGGGTTCTTTCTGAATTAAGAACTACCTCTTTGCCAAATTTGGTGTAATTCCGTTCAGCAGTTCGGGCTGTAGCCGTGTCTAAAGTTTCCTATGGGAAAATGAATGGGGAAAACACGTTTTTGGACCCCCTTTTTCTCGGCCCCCGCTTGACGAATCACCCCGAGACTTTCAGGGTAGGAGCGGACCGTAGCGGGCCATAAAGTTTGAAAATTTCGCGAAGATTCGTCAACCGGCAAGAGAGTTATTTCAAATAGAATGTCGCGGATTTCCTATGGAAAATAGGTCCTAACTATAACTATCTACTGGCGACCGCCAGTAGATATATATATATATATATATATATATATATATATATATATATATATATATATATATATATATATATATATATAATAAGTCCACGCATGGACTTTACTATAGCACTGATTTCAACCTGCTTTTCCTAACGATGTATGTAATTGTAATTGTATTTACATAGCGCTTACTACCCCTGACGAGGAGCTGAAACGCTTTAGGCCAGGTAGCATGCCGCTCCGGAACCCAAGTTTAGTGGTTAGTTCCATGGGTGTGGTGATTAGTCTTGTGCTCTCAAGGATACAACTCCATGCATTTACCTCAGTATCTTTGCAGTGAATTAAATTAGTACAAGTTACGGGTGAATGTTAGTGGGTGCAGAGGAGCTGCAAGACCAGGCAGATGGTAGGTGGGATTAGTAGATGACCTAGAGGTGATTAGGTATTGCCAGGTTGCAGGCTATGACTTTCAAAGAAGGAAAAGTTGTGATCTTTGTGATGAGGAATGAGGATTAGGGATATGCAGAAATACAAAAATATAGATAATCAAGCATGCACATGACTTAGAATAAGTTGTAGTCAGAGAAAAGAGGCATGGCGAGGGTATGGGAGGTACAGAGAGGGTCGTTCAAAGAAAAAAGAAGAGGGGTCAATTGAAAGTTTTAAGTCAATGTCAAAGTTTTCATGCAGTTTTTCAGGAACAGAGTTCATTTTTGAGCAGTCAATCTAAGGATGAAATACTGTAGGAAGAAGCATCATTTGCAGGTGGAATAGTGCTATAATATTAGGTACGTGTGATAGGCCCTAGAATCTGACGAATAGTCTGCCTGCTGCTAGTCTATTGAAGAAACACTGCTTCAGTATGGACAGCTCATCAGCTCAGGGATTGGAAGCCTAAAATGATGACCGGGAGCATATGTAAGGAAACATCGGGAGCTTTAGTGTGCGCATTACTGAAGGAGTAACCTCATGATCAAAGTAACAGTAGAGAATATAAGGGGTACATAAAGCAAAAATCTAATATAAACATCGAAAAGAAGATTCTGAAAAAATGCTGGAGCAAGTGTTTTCAGATGCTTAACCTTAAAGTTTGTCTCCCAGCATTAATTATTAGAGCAAAGTGGCATCTGTTTGAATGTCCTTGGAGTAGTATGATACAGGATGGGGGTGAGGGTATCTTCACATACAGTGAAGTGTATTGCCTGCATTCCTGATGCTGGAGGGAGGATACCCCACACAGACACTGAAGTGAGGAAGAAGAGAACCAGGCTGCCTTTAGAAGCTCATTAGCCTTTAGTTTAGTCTTTCTGAATACCGCCAATTGTTAGATGGCAGGGCTCGGGGATGAGGGTTGAGGGTGGAACTGCAGTTTCTGTGTTTCAAGGTGAAGAAGTTTCAGGGTCAGGTCTTTCCTTTGTCCTTGATTGGTGGGTCAGGAAGAGTGACACAGACAGGTGATGATATTTCACACTTAATTGTGCGCGTGTTGTGGGTGCTGCACCTTGGAGCGAACCACGGAAGATGTGCGGCGTATAACCTGCTCTTCCTGTGTCAATTGTGTCTACAATGAAAAATTTAATTTAAACGTATAATCATTGCCTAAATGCCTTCTTACTATCATTACTATGGACCTCTTTTTAAATTACGCGTTAGGGGACGAAGACTATGAAAGCACGCATAAAAATTCTTAAATCTAGGATAAATCAAAGCGTGCACATATCACACCCTAACACACTTCCTTGAAAAGTTACCAATTAATTGTGCAGAAGAAGCAGCGGGTATTGCATAAAGTTAACACATATCTTATCTGTTTTAATTGATCTAAGCAAGCAGCGTGCACCACAACAAACGTAATAGTTAACAGATTTGCTATGCGCATTTTAGAAACATCCCATGCTGCCTTTGGTCTGTTTGAGCGAGGAAGTTCCTTCTTCTTCACCAAGTATCACCCAAAGCCACAGCTAAGTCCAAATCCCCTCCCCCACACCAATCTCTTCTTCGAGAATGTAGCGCCTAAGGGGCAGATTTACAAGCCCCTTGCGCCACTTTTGCGTCACTTTTCCCATGTTAAAAATGACGAAAAAGTGGCGCAAGGGGTTTGTAAATCTGCCCCTAAGTGTCCCGGGATTTGCGCAATACAAATATCGGTAATTATAACCGTTGATGTCAGCGCTATATAAGGGCTTCGTCTCCTCTTTTAATGCCTGGCACTCAAGTGTGCAATCAAATGCGCTCACTTTAGGCGCTATATGAATGCTGCGACATGAATGGATCAGTAATTATTTCGAGTGAAGTTCTCTCCCGTTCTTTACCCACGCCACTGACTCGATTCTGACCTTAGTGCAATACGTTAGGCGCTATACGTATACCCCCCACCCCCTGAGTCTGGTGGCCCACAGAAAGTCTGCTCTGGACCCTCTCATAACCCGGCCTCCCATTGACCTTCCCTTCTGTACCACCTCCGCCTTCTGTTACCACCGATTCCCTTAACTGTTTTCGTATATGGACACCCAGACTTGATATTAATCTGCTCACTGCTTTGAGTATGAGATGTCTCTCCTACAAACTCTACAGCATCCCACTAGTCATCCTGCCAAGGCAACGACAGGCAGTGGGTAACCTACATCGAGGGTAACCAAAACATTGCTACTGTAAGGCATTGATAAGTTATGCATGCACCACATTAACCTAGCATTCATCTCTGGCACTGACCCGCTATAAAATATTTGCCCCCCTCCCATTAGGAGACAGGGGAGGGAAAGCAGACTCCCTCTGTCGGCGTTATGAGTGCCAATATGCTACCCAAAACACACCATTCTTCCGACCTGAACGTGTTCCGATGACACCCAATGGTCTGCCCCACCTGCTACCAAGAGCTATCCATTGACTAAATAGGCATGCATGCAAAAAGGCAACAAAGAAAGCGCCTGGTTGCTATTGTTGTGGGACAGGTGCTTTTTTTTACATTCCCAATGTGGCACAAGATACCTTCAGCCTTGTTCCAATCCTTCTACAGTCAAAGGTGAATCCTAGCGAATCCCAGGTCAAGACTCACTCTGCCATCCAACACCAAAACACACTCATGTATGTTTTGAGTAAGTAAGTAAGTTTATTATGCATGATTAATTAAAACCGTTGAATACACATGATAATAAAATTCCATGGTAATTCAGTGAATAAAAGCAGTTTTAAAAGGTCATCAAAGTGCATTATATTAAAACTCGCATTTAGACATTGCGCTTTTCAAAAATTCTAAAGTGCATTGTGCGACAAGGAGAGCTGGGCTAACGGGCGCTGTGACAATTTAAGCAACCATCGTTATATGTCTTATTAAAATTTACGTTTTTTGTGCCTACAATCTTCGTCAAATCGGTTATGTTTGTGTGTTCATATGGTGCAGTGGCAAAAGCTTGCCAGGACAAGCAACAGTGACAGACCAGCCCAGCTATTTTTATTTAGCCGATGTCCACTTGCGATGCTTGTTTGAGTCTCATAGTTATTATATCAAAGAATTTTGTGAGCCGGAAGTTTAACTGTGTCTCAGCAGGGTTAAAACACAGTTTTACTGCCTGCCTGCAAGTCCTTATGCCATTCTCCATGAATATTGGTCGAAGTAGGGTTCTTCTAATGTCCTTTAAGTTAGGGCAGATGCAGATGACGTGCACAAGATCCTCGTTTCCTCTTTCGCATAAACGGCAGGACTGCCGTCCTCATCTTCTTTCCCATTGCGGAAGGTGTGGGAGAGTCTGTAAGATGCCCAGTCGCAACTTTAGGAAATTTTCTTTTGTCCTCGTTTTGACTCCCACTTTCAAATACGATTGTGGTTTGAAAGCCTCGTAGTCGCTAAGCACTGTCCAACCATGAGCCCTTTTGGCTAGTGTTGCCTTGTCTTCTAGAACAGATACCTTTTTTGTTACCTTTGTCACATTTTTTTTTAAATTCTGGTGGTCTGTGGATGTTTCCCAAACACCAGACAGTCCCAAAAGCTTTAGGGAGTTAAACAGGTACTTCCTAGCAAGTGATTTTTTATGGCGAGACAGCTCGCTCCAAAGGAGTGAATTTAACGAACCTGCCTCTGCGCTACATATCTTGCGCCAGCTTTTTATGTATGCGCCTCTCCTTTCCACTGATTGTTTTTGAAGCCCAAACTCTAAGCGTATTTGGGCGGGTGAGACGTATTTTGGGAGGTGAAAAATAGCTCTGTATGTGTTGGCTATTACTTTGTCCAATGCCACAGCGTCTCTCCCTTTTAACGATTCGCTCCCGTACATTAGTGCTGGTTGTAATTTTGCACGTATCACCTGCAGTAAGGGATCAAAAGTTAGGTTGGGCAGCATTTTTTTCAGGGGCATCATTGCTACATAGGGACTCCAGCTGGGGTTTAAATGAGCCTTTGTGGTCCAGTAAGATTCCTAGGTATTTATAGCTGGTTGTCTGATCCAGACATTGCCCGTCTAAGTACCAGTTGATTTTTTTTCTTTTGTGATAATTAATTGCCATGATTTTTGTTTTATTAAGGTTTATTTTTAGGGCGTTGCGTTGGGAGAAGCTGTTGATGGTGTTCAGGAGGTGTTGTAGGCCGATGGGGGTCCGACTTATCAGTACTAGGTCGTCCGCGTATAACAGATTAGACAATGACGTTTTACCCAGTTTCGTGGCGTGTGAAGTGTACCTATGCAAGTCCCCTGGGAGATTGGCTAGGAAGAGATTGAAGAGTAGGGGCGCTAAGATGCACCCTTGCTTTAGCCCTTTGGAAGTGGTGATTCGCCTTGAGAGGTACCTCCCTGCTCCAAGTTTAATCCTAATCCAGGTATCAGTGTGCAGCAGTATCAGCTGGTCTAAAAGGGGTTTCGGTATCCCCCAGCTGCCCAGTTTTTGCCATAGTTTGGTGCGGTCTACATGGTTGAAGGCTGCGGTGTAGTCTATAAAGCATAGAAACAAGGGATACTTTGCCACTTTGGCCGCGTCCGTCAACAGTGCAAGCGCAATGATGTTAGTAGTTGTTCCTTGTTCGTGGCAAAACCCAGTTTAATATATTGGGATGATGAAGTTTTCTGAAGCCCAAGATGTTAAATCTTCCAAAATTGTTCCTGCATAGTATTTTGCCCCTGCCTTTTATTTTGATCCAGGGTTCTTTATCAACCTCGTCCCCCTTTTGCAAATTGTTGCTAAAGTGGCTAAAAAGGTATTCTACCCAAGCTGCCTCTGTTATGTTGGAGTTTATCCCTGGGTGGTTCGGTTGCTGAATTCTGTTGATCGTTTCCCAAAACTTTGCACTGTTCTTTTGTTTAGCGTCGTGAAGTATCTTAGCCCATAATTCTTCGTTCTCCAGCCTTTTTTTATCCCATTCATCCCATTTCTTTCTTTTTATTTGTTCCTTCTGTTTCCGCGGGTCGCTTTGCAGATCTAGGTTTTGAGGGGTTGTTCAAAGCTGTCTTAACGTTTGGTTGATAGTTTGCATGTATGTTTCGGATCATGTTCACCCAGACCATTGTACTGTACAATCTATATTGCTCAAACCCCCCCCTTTCCTGCCAAACAGCTTAGTTCAATCGATTGCCACACCACTTAACCCATTCCAAGTGCTCACCACCCCTCAAGAAAAGACCAACCTCCAGCCAAACTGCTCATACAATGCACAACCAGAGAGAGCTTCCTGCATGTTCCTGTACCACAACCCAGTGCCACAGCAAAAGTATGAAACTACTGGTTAAAACACAGAGGTCGACATACAGCATATAAATTCCCAGAATAAACCGTTCAAGTCCCACACCCAATGCCACAAACTCATGATCAAAACGTCTAGCTCTTAGTCTGATATATCCAACGAGGGTGACCACCCATCCATAAATTTCACAGACTGTCCGTTATTTGTGTCTCACGTCAGTTGGCCGTCATACTCTATTTTAAAGGCATCTTGTATCCAGGGCACAGTCGAGAGTACACACTGGTAGACTAAGTCTATCCACTATTTTCACTGGGTGGATGCCGTCTACCCTGCCTAGAGTTTGGGCCCCACAGATGTATGTCAAACTTGACCCGGTGCAATTTTCAGACACCGGGACACATTCAGGGCTTGTTTACGAGTCTGGTGGACCACAGACTGCCAGGCTCGCGTGGGCACGGCGGTGGTGGTCTTCCAATTTCCTTTGATACTTTATGCGGTGTTCCCAGATCATTAGGCCAGGCGGCGAGTGGGTCATAATTTTTCCAATTGCCACACGGGAGCATTTCTGTTTTGGAAGCATTAAATAGGATATGGCTCCATATCATCCATTGATCCATGGCTCTGGGACAATTTAAAATTGAAAATTGATGAAGTTCCAATGTCTTTGGGGCTTTCCACTTTAAGGAGTGTTTCAAGCAACTGACTTGTATTTTGTTAATTTTTATTTTTGATAATTTTTTCACAAACATTTTTTATTTAATAGTAATTTGATTTATATATATATATATTTTTTTAATTTCTATGTGTTAATTTTGGCAAATTGTTTTACATTTTTTCACTTTTTTCAATGTTTTTTTCATTTAAAAAAATTAGAATTGTTTATATTTTTTTAGATTTTGAAAAAATACTTTTACATTTTTGAAAAAAAAAATCATTTTTTTAAAACTTTATTTTATTTTATTTTTTTCTAATTTTAAAGTCCCCATTTTCCTAACATCTGGCATCAATTCCATGTGCTATCGGCGGCACACAGCCACAAAACAGCATTCATCTACTAAGGATCATTCCATTGTCAGTTTATTTTGTCACATGTACCTCCATGAGTGCCACATCCCATTCCCAACTTGATGCACATAAAGCAAACAGTTACATCTGTGTGTTGTTGTTGCTCTTTCTTATCCTTCCTAAGTGAATATGAAAGTTTATGTTGGTGTGGTTTTACGAATGGATACACTGTATTGTTAATTATTTATAACTTAAGTAGCCATACTAAATAATACTACTAATTCAACTGCAACAATGCCATGTTTCACTGATGTTCTTCTTGCTTGTTTGCTTTTATGTGCACAAGAGGCAACATCACCCACAGGACTGCCTGACAGTTGGCCTGTGCCCTACGTGACATAGACATTTCTTCAGCTTGTGAAGCAAAGTGCCACTGCCAACTGACAGCTTTAAGATGGCCCCAAAGAAAGGTGCTGCCAAGAAAGTGGCCAGTGGAGAGGAGAAGAAGCTGATTTCCACCACTGGCGTGCCGGCCAGGACCTTTTTCGGCAAAGTGTGCCTGCTGCACAGGCCTGCAGGGAGCAAGCTGGGAGCAGCACCCCCGCATTAGCGGACCCAACCCAACCTAGGCCAAGCCTATGTCTGGCACAGAGGCAGCCAGTCTAATCACAACAACACCAACGATCAGTGACGTTGAAATGGACTTATCTCTTTCGCAAAGTAGTACCCAATAATTGTAGGAAACTCTGATAAGTGGACAGCCACAGCGAGAATAGTAGTTTCTCCCGAAGTAGGAGCAGTTCAGGAGATTAAACTTCATGCTGAGGAAGTAGAAGAAAAAGACACAAAAATGATGGACGGAATGCAGAACAAATCAAAACATTCACCCCAGTCAAGAGATCTGGGTTAAATCCATAATTGTTTGGCACACCATTCCACCTCAGTTTAGACCCAGCCATATGAAAATCAGGCTTGACCCTGTTCCTCATGTGAATAGTCCAGCCCGAACTGCCAAGCCAGGTCCTCCCTGGACCAGAAAAAAAGGCAAAAGCCCCATAACACTCACACTTACCTTACCAGACTGTATCAGCCAGGCACCCAAGATTGACGGACTAACCAAGAAGAATGCAGATGCACCTCCCAATCTGGCAATACAGTATCATTTTTATTTTAATAATTTGTATTTACAATTTTGCAAACCTAGGTGACTGACAGAACATTTAAATATATAATAATATAACTTGGATCTCTCTGAGACTGATTGACTGTTTGGTTTGTAATGCATTGCATTTAAGTTAACTGTATCATAGTCATTCCTTTGTTTCCTTTTCCTCCCACAAAAGATTGATGATGGTTGGCTACTCAGTGCACAGAGGAATATTGTCTTTGTGTAGTGTTTGTCTTTGTTATGCCTTTCCCTAAATCCCCTTTCTCATCCATTCATCAAACCCCCAAGCCTCTTCCCCCCGGGCTGTTTGATTTATTGAGGTGTGAATTAATAATTTACACCACTAATTGATCATACACTTGGTGGGGCAGATGTGGTGAAAGTAACACCAACTCAGTGCAGGATATTCAGTTCTGCTTCTATTACCAAAACAATAGTCCACACTGGGCCCATTTACCCACCCATGCATTAAAGTGACTGATATTTTAGATATAGAAGAACATTTGTCAGCATCATCATATTCAGGCATTGTGTGTTGCATTGCGTAAAACGCTTAGCCAATAACCATGTCCACTCCAGACTTTAAGTCCTCTTCACGGATCACGATTTGAGTGTCACTTTTGTTTTATTCAAAACACTAGGTCACCACTGCTCTGAATAATTTAGTATTGCTTGTTATATTTTTGCTATCAGGTATTCTTTGATGTGTAGTAGTCTGGTCTCAATTGTTTGCAATTTTGTAAAGCTATAACATAACAATATGTAACCCACTAACTCAGTTTTTATTTCAATTTAGTTGCTTGCGATGAATAATCCTTCCTCTCAAAATTCTACAGTTGGAGTTCACCTAGGTGGGAGTGGGACCTCACTTCAGATTCCTTCACTGTTGTTAGTGCGCTAGCCTGCTACTACTACCACCACCATGGCACCTTGGGAAACACTGCAGGCCACACTTCTTCTATTCGGTAAGAGTACTATAGTTTATTGTTCTACTAAGTTGTTGTAGGCAATATAGGCAATGGCAACCCCCCCCCATTAATGGTCAATAGTAGTTGCAGACTGCAGAGACTAGGAGAGTGGTAGGAGTAGTTCAATGGGTACCACATAGGCATAGCGCATACCTAATTGTTGTTATACACAATCAGCAAATTTTTAAAATAGGTTGCACTAAAAGGCAGCAGTGAAAAGTAAAACACCCACAAAAACCTAGATTTGAGGCATAAATAATGTAACATAAATATTTATTATTTAACCAAAATAATAAAAAAAAACACCCCTTCCACTCACCACAGCAACTGGTCCACCCTTCTCCTCAAACAAATAAAATCTCCCCATCCCCAATCATTGTCCAACCAAAATCAAAATGTCCATTGTCTGGAAAAAAAAACTAAAGTAGTCCAAACTATTTCACAGCCCGATCCCAATCTACACATCACCACCCTCTCAACCCACAAAAACAACCAACTCCCACCCACCAAAACAAAAGTTAAAAAAGGGGCGGAGGGCACTATTAGGCATGACGGGGCAGGCTCAGGAGCTCCATGAGGTGCCCCTCCATTTGGCTCTGCTGGGCTTCTATCCGAATCAGTCTTGAAAGGACGCAGCGTAGTAAACGGTCGGAATGGGGGCAGCAGTGAAAGATTGGTGGTTGACGGCTGCCAGCGGACTGCAGCGCCGATGTTGAGAAGAAGCTGAAGGTGCTACTGGTGCTGTGGCCTGGCTGGGGCCCTGGGCCGCTGCCTCCTCCTCCTCCTTCTCCTCCAGGGCCACCAACCGCTGGTACTCTGCCCTAATTGCCTCCAGCTTTTGCTGCCGCAGCTGGGCTGCTACATCCTGGTGAGATGGACGATGTTAATGACCAGGACTAGCTGAAAAGAAAAAAGACAAGTTGTAAACAATGCTCTGTGCAAAAAACTTGTTTAAAACTATGTCGTGGGTGGCACAGTAGCAGTACATTGATGGTACCCTAGGGCCATTTGATTTTATCTGATTAGGGTCAAAGTCATTACCCGCATTTGCCTCTAATGAAACTAAAGGCAAATGGCAAATGCCCTGTCTGAAAGGAATTGAGGCAGAATAAACAGAGCAGCAAACCAGTTTAAAAAAACTGCTGTTTTTTTTTCTTTTGAAGGATTTCCTAGTAAAGTGCTTAGATGGTTTGGGGCTACATGAATTAGGCCCATTTGCTAAAGGAATGGTCTAGTTTTAGCTAAAATGATGGTTCTGGTATGCTGTCGTTCTGACAACTTGAATCTTCTTCTAACATCTCTCGAGTAGTATGACATGGCATTAGTATTTTCATAGGAGATCAGTCAACTAAGCTGTTCAAAGTGATCGGACCTTTGTCTCCGCAAGGTTTGGGAAGCCTGTTGGTCTTGGGTCAAGGTTTTTTTATTTTATTTTAAATAGAAGGTCATACAAGCTGTCAAAAAACAGAGATTGCCAAACAAGAATCATTCTGTTGCTATGTGCATGTTACTTTTCTAATCACCTCAGGCCTATTTAACTTTTGACTCCTTCACCTACTATAACCTACATCATTTTGATGAAATGCCCTTCAGGATGTTGAATTGCTATGTCTAGGCATTATTATTTTCCTATGTTGTCTATAACAGAGTGCCCTGATGCACATGTATTGTGTACTTGCTTATTAATTAAAAAGTAATTAAACAACAGACTCTTTGTTTTTTTTAAATAAAAATAAATTGCCTCTCATTAATGAGAAAGACATTATGCACTATTCTCTCTCTTGTTGTGCTTAATTAATTAATGGTGGTGTGCCTCAACTGGCGCCCTTGTTGTACTCGTATTCTATGCAGTCTGCAGCTGGGGCAGCTGTAATAGACAATTATCTTATTCCAGTGACCCTGCTCTTCTCAAAAATGCCTTTCAATTTTACCCTGACTACAAGCCAGATGAATAATATGAATGATACACGTCATGTATAAAATAAATCAATCATGCAGACAGCCAATCAGGCGCAAGTAGACGGTGAGAAAAGCGATGTACTGCAGTACAGGGAAAGGATTAAGGAACGGGATATAGCTTTGGCACATTCGTCACAGACTATCCCATCCACAAAAGTCAAGTAATTATCCATTCTCATTGCATTGTTCTTCTAGTATTTTTAATCTTCACCCTTGGCTTTGATACGAACCATTTAAGCTTTACATTCTCTCATCAACTCTTCAATCTTAGAAAACAATCCATTCATATGTATATCCAATCAACCAATCCATCCAAACAAAGTTCCTAATGAACCTTTCACCAACATCCATTTATCAACCCATGTATCCTTTCACCCAGCATTCACCCACATCCTGCTTTGCCTTCAACCCACCCAAGCATTCCTTTCACCCACCCAGGCAGGCATCCTTTCACCCATATACAGATATGCCCTTTCATCCATCCTTCACCCAGGCATGCAGATTCCTATCATCATCACCACCCACTTATACGGCTGCATCCTTTAACCCATGCATCCTTTCACTCATACATTACATACATTTTACCCTTCCTTTCTCCTTCTATCCTGTTTTCCCTTTCCTATCAACCCATCACAGTTAAAGTTCATTTCTGAACCTTTATCTGCTGAGCTGCAGATAGAAGAGGACATAATCACTCAACTCCCGCTGTATCTGATAAAGCGGGGTGTTCACGAGTCAACGCCCTTGCAGTGAGTATATTACTATTTGTCAATAAGGAAGCAATGTGATTTACCACTGCCCGCCCCTGCTGCTGCTGGAACTCACCCCTAAGTGACTGCTGCTGTGTCCCCTCCGCTGGTGCTCTCAGAGCCCACCCTGGCACCGGTGGTTTGTACGGTTAGGAAAAACATTACGCATTTTAGATGCCAGATATGCCTCCATCTATTTTTTTTTTAAAGCAAAATACAACCACAAAACATCACTACAGTTTGGTTACAGTAGCTTAATCTTCTATCAAAAATTCAAAACATCACGTTGGGCATTTTGTTGGTTGGCAATGTTGTAAAAGCCAGGCAGTCAAACCAACCAAATATTTTTGCAATGGAGGGACAGAGCTATGATGAATCTGAGATATTGAAGCACAATGAAGGTATGCAAAAATTGGTCAATAATGAAGGACATAGGGTCTTAGTTGGCAAATGCAATGGGGTTGTCCTCCTCATATTTCCAGCCATGCTGCACGGACATTAACTGCTGGTATACTATAATAATAATACATACATAACAGTGGGGTGGTTCACCATGGCCATGGCCATTAGCCACACTCTCGTTTTACTGTTTGAGCATGAGCAAGAAAAAGAAAGCCTTCTCAACAAACATGGACATGCAATCTTCACAGTAGGGTACCTGACCTAAAATGGGTTCTCTGGGGCAGATTTACTATTTTTCCACATAGCGCACTGCAGCAGCCGCAAATGCTGCGCTCCCATGCCTGTTGTTTGCCCATGAGGACGCTCCTCAGAAAGGGGAGGACTCCAGTCCCTTTGAGCCACTCTTTGGACACCCTGTGAGGGGTGCCTTAAGCTTGGTAAGAGAGAGTTGGGAGAGACACCCCCCCCTGCCCCCGAGCCCAAGCATGACATTGTGGACTATGTATTGGGCTTTCGCTCTAGATTGGCTGAATACATGAAAAAGGCAAACAAAAATTTGGAGACCAACCAGGAGCTTGCTAAGCACTGGTATGACCAGAAGTCCTTAATGGTGGAATACCAGCCAGGACAGTTGGTGTGGTTTTGGAGCCTGTAGCACCCAGAGCTCTACAGCACAAGTATACTGTGCCTTATCCTATCCTGGAGAAAAATTAGGAAGTCACCTATCTGATAGACATAGGAACCCCAGGGAACCCTTGCAGGGTCATCCATATCAACAGACATAAGCTACACCATGACAGGGTAGAATCACAATGCTCATGGTAATAGATGGGGAGAAAGAGGAGAGTGAGCCTCTTCCTGGCCTACTGTCATCAAATGGGCAAGATGGTACAGTGGAAATAGTAGTTCTCTCCTCCACCCACACAGACAAGCAACAAAGGGACTGCTATCAATTACTAAAGCAGTTCCTGGATTCTTATAATTGACCCCATGTCTGACAACTTGGTGCACCCATAATGTGGACACAGGTGACAGTTTGCCTGTGAAGAGTATGATTTACAGATTGTCAGACCAGGTCAGAGCTAACATTAAGGCTGAGGTTGCCAAGATGCTAGAGTTGGGGTTGAGCAAGCCCTCTAGTAGTCCTTGGGCCAGCCCGCTGGTACCGGTGCCAAACCTAATCCTAAAGGTGGGAAACCTGAGATGAGGTTCTGTTTGGCCTACAGAGGCCTAAATGCAATTACCATGATTGATGCTCACCCTATGCCAAGTGCTGATGAGTTCATTGATGTTGGGCACTGCAAAATATCTGAGTACATTTGACCTGACCGGATTATTGGCAGATAGCCTTCACCCCAGGAGCCAAGGAGAGGTCTGATTTTTCTACAGCAGAAGGCCACTTTCAGATCATAGTGATGCCCTTTGGGTTGAAAATGCAAGTGCCAACTTCTAGAGGTTGCTGAACAGAGTACGTTCAGGCTTTGAAAGTTTCAGTGCAGCATACCTGAATGATATTTCTGTAGTCAGTTCTACCTGGTAGGCTCACCTGGTTCACCGAAAGGAAGTGCCTCAGGCCCTTCAACAGGCTGGCCTGACTCTCAAGGCAAGTAAGTGCTAGACAGGGCAAGGATCTGTTGTGTACTTAGACCACCGAGTAGGTTGAAGCCATGTATAGCCTCTTCAACCTAAAATTCAGACAATTCTGGCCTGTAAAGCTCCTAAGACCCAATCCCAAGTCAGAGCCTACCTTGGCTTGACTAGATACTATAGAATGTTTGTCAAAGGTTATGGTACCACAGTGGTACCACTAGTAGAACTCACCTCTAAGAAGCAACCCTGAAAACGTATCTGGACTGAGCAGTGTCAAAAAGCTTTTGACACCCTCAAGGAAGCTTTGTGCTCAGCACCTGTCCTGAAGGCACCTGATTTCAGTAAGGAGTTCATTGTCTAGACAGATGGTTCTGAACATGACATTGAGGGTATTGTTGTCACAAGTGAATGATTTGAGCCAGGATCAACCAGTCCGCTTCATCAGTAGGTGACTCCTCCCCAGAGAGCAGCATTGCAGTGGCATTGAGAGGGAAGCCTTTGCTGTGGTCTGTTCCCTGAAGAAGCTAAGACCCTCCCTGGACCCTACCTGTTTAAGACTCACTTCAGAGTTCAAACCGACCACAAGCCTCTTAGATGGCTGATGCAGCTGAGTGGAGAGAACCCCGAACGTTTGAGGTGGTTAATTTCCCTACACAGTATGGACTTTACAGTGAAACACAGAACTGGGACTGACCATGTCAATGCAGATGGCATTTCCAGGTTCTTCCACTTAGATGATGAGAACTACCAGGATAAGGGTTAATTGCTTCTCACCTTTCATCTGGAAGGGGCCATGTAAGGAAAATGTCTCTTTTTGTATGGTACCCCCAAAGGTTTGAACTGATGCTTCAAGTTTTTCAACTCCAAGAGTGCACAGTGGCCTGGCAACCAGACCTCAGGGCCAGTGCCCTGACCCTTAAACATGTATGTTTAATTGGTCTACATCTAACTGGCACAAGCTAACTTACTTCTAAGTCCATAGTATATGGTACTAGGGGTACCCAGGGCCTGTAAGTTAGAGTGTCCCCTCAGGGACTGCTTTAGTTATAAAGCAGGGTTTGATTCAGTTCAGAAATAAGGAGCTGGAATCATATACATATTCAGGATATTGTGCACCCCCATCGACCATAGATTAACCAAATTCTTTCATATGCCTCATGTTTCATTCTAGGATATGTGACAAAATACTTGTTTTAATTTCCTTTAGCTTGTATTCCCACATGCACCATTGAGGCACTCCTTGAACTATGCTGCATCACATGTTTGAGTGAATCATGAATCATAAATAGGGCTGTGCGGAACTCGCTGAGTTTTGCTCAGCGGAATTCCACAGGGTTACAAAAACTCTGCGAGATTCCACGGAATTCCGATAACGAGCAGAAAAATGCTCATCCAGCTCTTCTTGCTTGTTTTTCATGTTGGTAGTGCATTTCACGCTGAAAATTAGCATGAACAGCCCCACACAGTGCGCATGGGTATGGCCATTTTATTTTACCTGCTTTCTGCTTCTTTTAATGATGCTGGGCTTGTTTTTCTATCTCTTTTAATCCTCCCCGTCTGATTGTTATCACAACCATCCATCCCCCATTTATGTCTATTTTATCACTGTGTGTGTATTTTACGTTATTCTGTTTTTTTTAACTTTTTCGTGACTTTTTGTACTTTTTTTTGTTTGTTTTCCCTTTCCTTCTGTGACTGTCCTCCCCCTGTTGCACTTCCTTTCTTTCTGCATTCTTTTAGTATCCTTAAGTATCCCCCATGGCAGAAGCAGGCAGCAGCTGCAGCGCCAGTGCCACTTGCAGACCCTCTGGGCGCCGGCACCATTCAGGGATGCAGCCCCACCCCATTTTTACAGAGGTAGAGGTGGCCGCCCTCATTTTTTGGGTTCAGCGCCTCCTCCCCTCCATGTTGGCAGCATGCGACAGGCCCGGGAATGGATACTCCTATGTGGGGTATGTGGGGGAGAGTGTATCAGTGCATGTGCCGCAGCACAGGGGTGCAGCGTGCACAACAGCAGTCCACAACTGGGTGGACATTATCGACCGGGAACAGGACCTGCTTGGCCTGCTAGGTGTCCAGATTGGCTGACACAGTGAGTAATAATTATTTTTTGTTTTCTAGAAATGTGAATATTTTTTTCAAATGGCATGCTGTTCACACTCAGAGGTAAGTTAAGTTTATGTTACGTGATGTGATTGACAAAAAAAATAAATATATATATATATATATATTGAAGAACAAAATGCGCTGCACTCTGGAAACCCGATTTTCAGCTGTTTATTTAGCTATCTCGGTTCACAACAACGCGTTTCAGCCCTCCAAGGCCTTAATCACGGTAGGTGAGTCTTTTTACCAATGCACTTTTATACAATTCACATTAGCCTTCTATGCGGCATTGTGGGAGATGTAGTGCAATAATTTTTCATTTGAACTATATTACATTATTTACATGGTATATTCAGATTGTTATGGTGATATTGTTGTGTATAGTACATATACATTTTTAGGCATCATTACAAATTAGTTTCCTTAAATTTGTATACAATTATTTTCATTTAGTATTGCATTATTCAAGAAGCCTTTCTTTAGTGTCCATTGGTATGATTATTGTGTATCTCTTTTTATCCAACCATAGTTATAGAGTATTTCTTGTTATTCCTTACCATACGTATGGTTTGAATTTCTTTTACTCTATTGTTGGGATTAGTGCCCATAGGATTCTATTCATACAACAGGAGTTCCTTTCATGTTATTTGGTTGTGGTCAATTCCTTATTTTCCGCTTCTCATTTCATTTTATTTTATTCCAGATGTACATACAGTTCTTCATCGTTGTTAATTCCATGAGGGGTCTTAGTTCTTAATTTAATTATATACCTTGATTCCATCTGGCGCAATTTTCGAGTTCTGTCACCTCCTCTCTCATTACTTTGTATTGCGTGGATGCCGAAAAAGCTCATGGCTCTCCAGTCACTATTTTGACATGCCATCATGTGTTTTGCAGGGGCATATGTTGCATCTTTGTTTTTTACTGCTCGTACATGTTCGAGTATTCTCTTTTTTAGCATGCAGATGGTGCTTCCGATATATTGCTTACCACATTTGCATTTGATGATGTATATTACAAATTTCGTGGAGCACGTCATTTTTTGTTTAATTTCGATTGTATTTCCCTGGAAATCTTGTATGCTTTTTCGATTTTCACCAATTTTGCAGGCTTTGCATACATTACATTTTACAAATCCTTGCTGTTGTTTTTGGAGCCAATTAGTAGATGTTTCTTCCTGGAAGTGACTTCTTACCACTAGATCTTTAATTGATTTTGTTTTCCTGTATGTAACTAGTGGGCGTGATCCAAGGAGGGAGCCAATGTCTGGATCATTTGCTATAGATGCCAGTATTTCTGAATCTTTTTTTATAATTATTCCACTTTCTTTACTATACGTGATAATGCATCTATGTGCTTCCTGTGCTTTGGAGCTTCCCACTGATTTTTCATTTTTGGTAATTAAAGTTTCATTTCGTGTCACTTTTTACGAATTTTTTGTCTGCCTCTCCGTAGTGTGGTTTCTTTGTAGCCTCTGGATTTTAATCTTAATGATGTTTCTCTGATTTTTTCCTCCACATCGCTTTCTTTTGAGCAATTTCTTTTCATCCTTGTAAATTCCCCATATGGGATGCTTCCCAGAAGTGATCTCGGATGAAAGCTTGTGCCATGCAAAATGCTGTTCGTTGATGTTTCCTTTCGGTACAGTGTTGAGTGAATTTGATCTCCTTTGATATATATCCAAGTGTCCAAGAATGAAATACCTTTGGTACTCGTTGTACATGTAAAACTTAAACCTACATTCATTTTCATTCAGTGTGTTAAAATACTCTTTAAATTCTCTCTCTCTTACGTTCCAAATTATAAATAAATCGTCAATAAATCTGACCCATAAAATTATTTTATCAATTTGTGCTTGATTCTGCAAATTCCAGGCTATTTCTTTCTCCCACCACCCCATTGTTATGTTGGCGTAGTTGGGCGAAAAAGAAATGCCCATGGCTCAAGTTTCAAGTTTATTTTATTTGATTTAGTTCTCTGCTGAGAACAACAAATAAGAAAATTAAGAGCAATAAAAATACATTTGTTATTAAAAAATTATTAGACGTTCATCCTAATACAAATTTATAAAAGTTTTTAAAAATTTAAACAGATTATAACACACAAATTCATTGGGAGGTGACTTAAGAAGAGAGATCAGGCTCTCTACAGTTATGGAGTTACACTTTGTTTGAATTGGTTTTATAAACCGCTTTCTGGCATCAACCACTGTCAAATTAGGGCAAACAAACAAAACGTGCCATGGCAGTCCTGCAGTCTTGTCTGTACACATCATAATTGAAAAGGAAAATGTTATTGGTCAGACATATTTCTATCATGGATAGTAGCATTTTGGTATGTTCTAATTCAGATATATTTCTTTGTTGTAAAAAATAGGTACACGCTTTTAGGCCCACTTGATTTTCAATCGATGTGTACAAGGAAACCACATCTATGGTTGCTAGTATGTAGTTTTGATTCCAAGTTATTCCGGTTAAAATCCTTAGGAAGTCTCCTGTATCACGGATGTAGGAACTCAAATTCTGTGCAATAGGCGCTAAAAAGTAGTCTACATATTCTGACATTTTCTCATAAAGTGAATTGCAAGGAGAGACAATTGGTCGACCTGGTGGATTAATAAGAGACTTATGTATTTTTGGCAGGAAGTAAATTGTTGGAATAGTTGGGAGATCATTTGTCAAGAATTGTAATTCATTGTGATCAATCAGATTTCTTTCATGCCAGTTTTTCAATTTTATATTTAGACTTATTGTCATATCATTAATTGGATTTTTCTGAAGCTTGGTGTACTTGGTGACATCATTTAATTGTCTATATGCTTCCTCCTTGTAGGAATCCTTGTCCATCAAGACAATGTTTCCACCTTTGTCCGCGGGTTTGATTATTAATGTTTTGTTCTCCATTAATGATTTCAAGGCTTTCCTT
The DNA here is from genome assembly GCA_963921515.1 of Calotriton arnoldi. NCBI lineage: Eukaryota > Metazoa > Chordata > Amphibia > Caudata > Salamandridae > Calotriton > Calotriton arnoldi. Next base: position 12,875 of record CAWUFW010021978.1, on the reverse strand, counting down.
TCTTTGCATGTTAGATTTTCTTTCTGATTTGGATGTTTGATTTTTTCCATTTTATCTAGTTCTCCTGTTATTGCTTCCGCAAATAAGTCAAATTTGTTACTAGGTGACATTGCCAGGCAGAACCTTGACTTTCTCTTTAGGCCAGTGGAGGGATGTCTATCAGTTTCTAGTGATAGTTCTTGGAGGATTTCCTTCTCTGATTTTTCTCCTTCTTCTAAATCGAACATTAGTTCAAACATACTTTTCAAATCTGGAATTTGATCAATAGTTAACTCAGTGTTGTCTTGCTCAACAGTTTCAGGCACCCGTGATGTAACTTCTCCTGATTTTTTAATCGCATTTACTTTTACCAATTTCAGTTTTCTTGTATATTTGTACAGGTCGATTTTTGTTTGGGTGTAATCAAAGTGATTTTCCGGGCAAAAGGAGAGCCCTTTATTCAGTAACGTTCTTTCTTCCTCCGTTAACTTATGTTTTGATAGATTTACTATTAGATTATTATCTGTTACTTCTTCAGACTGCGAAGTTGATATTTTTTTCTTCCTTCTTGATCTTCTTGTCTTTCTTGGTTTTTGGAGGATTCTGAGTCTCCTCTGCCTCTGCCTCGCCCTCGGTTTGTTCCTCTCCCCCTGCCTCTCCCCCTTTGCATTGTTTGGTCGATATGCACCAACCGCATTTCTTCTAAAAAAGTCGGTTTCATGACTGAGCTTGCACCAGTTGATATCTCTCCCTCACTTATGTCAGATTCGCTTGTGATTTCCACAGCGGTGCTGGGTTTGTTTGTTGAATAATTTCTTTTTAATTTTAATGCGTCGAATCTTTTCGCAAATGTTAGTATCCTTCCATGCATGTAATCTGCTTCATCCCTCTTGAATTTCCTTTGTTTACGCTCTTGGATTTCTATTTCATATTTTTGCTAAGCGTGTTTCCATCTCTTTACGTAATTTATTCACTTCCTCTTTATTTGCGTGTGATTTAATTTATGCTTCCACCTCTTCAATATTTTTGGTTATCTCATCCAAATCTATTTTTGCGTGTTTTATGAGTATTCTCATCATGTTCATCGAGCATTCCATGTTGTTTTGCCCCCATTCTTCCAGTAAAGCTGTTTTCGTGTCAGGGTGTGTGGGCATTGTGAAGATCCGTAGTACTTTTGGAATTCAATTTGCCTCTATGTATTTTTCTAGAGCTATGGCTTCCCAGCTTTTGTTTATCTCTGTTTTATATAAGTGTGCTACTTGAAATATGAGTTGCTTTGGTATTTGCCCCTGATTCTCCTGAGTACTACTTTCTCCTGTCAAGTTCACTGTCGATTGTGTACCGGATTGAAACAATGTTGCCACTTTCAAAGCGCGCTTTGCCTTCCGCGCTTCCATTATGCCTGTATTTGTAAACTTTCACCACAGCAGTTCCAATTTTTTCTCACTGAACCGATACCAAAGGAAAAACCTTTTCTCCCCTGTGCTCCTGCCTTCAGGTTTCAGCCTCACTGTTTACTTGTCATCGGTATCGTATACCAGATTAACTCCAGTTTTCGAAAGCAATGTTAGGCCGTCTCGTGGCTCACATTAATCATTGTGCTATTCCACTCCCCTACGGGGAGACTCCCGTGCGGCCGGCGTCCTCCGACCCCGACCTTTGGCGCTCAACCACGGCGGTGATTTCTTCTTCTCTCTTGTGTTTGCTGTGAGCTCACGGGCGCCGCTGCTTCTTTTCTCAATTCAAAACAATTGGATCCTAGTTGCAGCACGCTCAGCGACGGGTGCATACGCGATGGGCTGAATGCAAGCCCTAAACTTAATTGAAGAACAAAATGCGCTGCACTCTGGAAACCCGATTTTCAGCTGTTTATTTAGCTATCTCGGTGTATATATTTATATATATACTGTTTATTTTTTCTAATTGTAGAATTAAATATATTTCACACTGGTTAAGTGTGCATGCATGATGTGAGTAAGTATATATAAAAATAAATATATATATTATATATATATATTATATATATATCCATATAATGTGGACTTGTCAATTACAAATGTAAACATGTGGTGTTACGTGTGTTTAATGGTTTTATCTATTTATTAAGCTATTATATATATATATTTTATAGAATAGAAATATTGGTAATGATATATCTTTGCAACAATTACGTACATGTGCCTACTGGTGCAGTGCATCAAGTTGTCTAGCTGCCCTGCACAAAATACATTTTAATAAGTCAGTGCCCCGATGCAGTCAGCAAAGTGTATAATATAGATGACAGATAAACCTTGCCGTATCTCTTCATTGCATGCCCACTTCTTTCAGAAGAAAGACAGTGGACACACAAAACTGCAAGCACTCTCTGATGCCATTGCTAAGTGTATTTATTTAGGTGAGTGTCACGCACTAACATAACCACTTGGAATATGTCACATTCCTCCTGGTACTGCATATCACACCAGTGTAGGCACCCATGCGCCATGGTGCAAGGGTGCCACATACATTACACAGCACCAAGGACTGTGTGTGTAGGAAGGGGACTCCTCCCTGCACAAAAAACATCCTAATAGGCAAAGCCAACACAGACAAAAAACCCTTGATAAAACTGGGCTCTGGCCTGGGCTGGGAGGAAGTAGTGGAACATAGTGTCAGGCTCAGCCTGACAGGAGGGTCTTGCACCGCATGGAGTGAAATGGATGTCAAATGAATAGCCAGGTGTTCAGCACTCACTTGGGCTGATTATTTAAGAAGTGATGCAGACTCCTCTGTCCTGTCACTATTTAGCCATTAAGATAGTAGTATATCAGGGAGTTAGCGTTCTTTATGTAGCTCATACAGTCCCGATCTCCCTGATATGTAGTATGCATTACAAAGGGAGACTGAGTTGGCCCATCAAAGGAGGCAGAGAAGCAAAGATCATTTGTTGCAATGTATCAGTAGTTCAAAATGTAGCTTAGCAAATCAGCAATAGGGCAATAGGATATCTGATTTAGAAAGTACAATGCTGGTGCGTGTGGGAAATAGATGTACAACGGCGGATCAGAGTAACCGCACCTCCCTGCTATATTCCTTATTTTAATCCGTGACAGGTAGTGTGATTTGGTGTGCACAAACAGCTCCTGCACCTGCCGTTGTTGGGTGCCAGCTGCCAAGCAGAGAGAAAGCTACAAGAATGATGGAGCGGTGCACTACCAGAGAGTTTGTTCAATAAACCCAAGTATCCAGTTGGTAAAGTCTTAATCAATCCTTTATTTTCAATATCAAAAAGCACAAATTCCAGCCGGTGCGTGTGTCTGTAAAAATATTTTTTCGAGAGTAACTGTACCACTAAGCTTTCTTTACATTTTCTTTATTTCTTACATCAGCATCCAGGGGCAAGAGGGCATCAGAGCAAGGAGAAGAAGAGGCTGCCATCACCTGCGCTGCAGCCACCACCAGCGCCGCAGCCGCTGCAGATGGTTCTGCTGGCCCCAGTAAGTCCTGTTTATTATTATTTTGCTAAATTTGACCTCTTCTTATTAGCAAAATAATTTAGCATTGTGTATTTTTTATACTGTCTACTTTTCTTTCAACTCCTCTATCTAATATTTGTTAAATTGTTCTCCCTGCATTATCCTTTTTTCTATATTTACTATTTCTGTAGCTGACTTTCTCCTGTTTGCATCTTTCTTCTGCTCTTTTAGGAAGCTTTCCCTCTCTTCTCTGTTAAATGTCTTGTGGTACTGTAAGACAAAGAGAACAGATTTTTGGTACTGTGAAGAAGATTGCAGGCCCAAATAAGCTATTATTCACCACACGTTTGCTGAGAAGACTTTCATGCTCAAACATTCAAAAAGAGAGTGGCCATGGTGATGGACACCCCCAATTTTGTCTTATCATTTATGCAGTAAAAAGGCAGTTTCCATGACAATGCAGCACGGCAGGAAAGGAATAAGATCCCATTGCATTTGCCAACTGTTGGACTTGGCCCTTTTGGCAGGTTCACCCATAAAATCTTTGCCTGTCTCCTAGCCTTTTCCCTGTGTAGTGTTGGTGGTTTTAGGCCTCTGCGCACTTTAGCACTGTGTACCAGTGTAAAGTGCGTGCGCACTCTGAGTGCGTGTGGTGAGATGGGCCTGCCCTCCCATAGGAATGCATGGGGGATATGTGTGTCCATGGTAATTCCTGGTATGAGAGGAGTGCAGGGGCGAGTTTAGTATGTGCGAACTCGTGAGAATAAAGGCTGCACAATGATGTGCGCAGATTTATTATGACTGGTGTAGAAATGCCACTTTTAGAAGTTGGCATTTATGTGTGCTCTGTGTCTGCCTGCCTGATGTGAATTGCATGTCTGGTTTGTGAGTGACAGGGGCTGGGAGGTGTGTGTGGCTCCAGGAGAGGCAGGGTGAGTCAGCGCAGGGCTGAATAGGGAGATCTGCATCTAGATGGGAGGGAGGAGTTGCACCTGGGACCTGAATAGGGCTGTGCCTTCCCTCCACAATGCTGGCTCCACCCCCTGTGGTGCGTCTGATGTCCCTAGCCTGTCCTGTGAAAGGAGAGAGGAGCTGAGCAAAACAAAGTGCTCCAAAGCTCTCGCAAACCAGTTCTAACTGGTATCCCTAAACCCTGCACCTTTAGACAAAGGAAAATGTGTATAAAAGAAGGGGCTGTGACCCCATGAAAATGTTCTGTTGTGCTGACTTGCAGGGGACACTCTGCCAGGAGGAACCGCCGCGGGACCCAGCTGCTGTTTCCTGGGGGTCCCTGCGTGCTGGCCTGCCTGGCTGCGCTGTGGTCTACCCAGCACCAAGGATTCTTTATTTCTGCCTTTTTAAGGACTTTTGTAGCCTCCTAGCGCCTCGTGAGCGCTATCTATCTCTCCGAGGACGGGGAGAGTGCTGGGGCTTCGCAGCGCTGAGCTGCCCATCGTGGAAGAGGGAATCCCCGGCGTAGGGATTCCCCCATGCTGCTAATGAGGCGGGAGCCCACCCCGCTTCATGATTATTTAAAAAGGGCGGGTGCCTACCCCGCATTTGGGTGTCTTGTTACGGGTGCCCACCCCGCATCTGTGCTGTTTCTATAGCGGGTGCCCACCCCGCATCACACCGCCAAAGGAAGGGAGACGCAGCAGCCGAGGATCGGCCCGAACCGGAAGCCAGGCAAGAGACGCCTGACTGTGGGCGGGGCCAGGAAAAGGATCCTGACGGCCGGCCAGTCGCAGCGCGGTCGAGAGGAAGCTGAGCTGAGGAAGGTGGGCCCCCGTGCACCGGAGGGAGCCCCGCGTGTTGCACCAAGCGTCGGAGCCTGGTGAGCTCCAACCCGCGTCTGATGGAGGAGAGAGGCGGGCTCGCTGGTGACAGCCTGAAGATAGAAGTCCCGTGAGCGGGGTCTGGTGAGGTACGCTGCCGGTGCCTAGAGTCCTGCCTTCACCCGGAGACCAGCGGAGTCCACTGCAGCCCTGGTGAGTGGGGGCTTCCCTCAACTCGTTGTTGGTGCCGATTGAGGGCACAGGGAGGAGCCCGGCGATCGGGGCTCCAAAGGCACAGTGAGAGCCAGTGCTAATTTCGATTGGGGGCATTTTTCTTAAGAGAGGAGCCCCGGGAAGGAGGGGCTCCCCAGTCACTTCCTGGTGCCAGGTCTTCTCCCCGCAGTCCGTTTGCTGCACTTTGCAGTGCACCGTGGGGGCAAGTTGATATTGAGAAGTCCCGGAGTGGGACTTGGGGCAATTCCGAGGAAGAGTCCCAGTGGGGGACTCAGGGCACAGGAGTGCCAGGGCTCACTTCCACAGCTGCACCGCAAGTAGCGGGCAGCTGTTGCAACGTTGGGGCACTTTCATTGTTAGAGAGTCCCAGAGAGGGGCTCAGGTGGCACAGTGGTGCCAGTGCCTGATTTATTTATTTCAGTTGCGCCGCTATAGCGGGCAACTGCAACGATTGGGCATATTTGTTGGTAAAGTCCCAGTGGGGACCCAGAGGGCACCGTGAGTGCCAGCGCCCACAGTTATCTTCACAGCTGCACCGCAATTAGCGGCAGCTGCCACGTTTAGGTTGTGCATCTGCACACTTTGCTTGCGCTGCATGCGCAGCCAGCCCTGACACTGTTGGACAGAGGGCATCGGAGCCCTGTGAGAGGCCAGTTGGCCTGGGGATTATTTGGGTACCTGTATGTACCAGAAGGGCGCAAGGCCCTAGGGGAAGGTGATGTTTGCCCCTGATGCGTGTACTGCTGATGTTTATGCATAATGTGTTTTATGCCTACTGTAATGCCTATGGCGTAACGTGTTTATGCTAATGAGGTTTGGGCCTAATGTAGTTTTATGCCTAAGGTGATTTATGTATCCTATGTTTTACATTGCAGGTTCTCATGCTTAGTTCCTTACTGTACCAGTAGTTACTGGTTGTGCGCTACATTTATTATTTGTGCTACATTTACAATTGGTGATTTGTGATGGTTATGACAGTGGCCCCATTGGCCCTGTCGTGTGTAAATAGTCCCCTGTGAATATTGCCTAGTGCCAGTTGGCACACTGTATATTATGTGATTATGGTTCTAATGTGTTTATGACAATACAAAGGCTATTTTTATATATAACCTTGTGTGGAGTTCCTTTTGTGGTGTGCCTAGTGTGTTGCTGCTGTGTGAGTATGTTGCGCAAACGCTTTACACATTGCCTCCGGGATAAACCTGACTGCTCGTGCCAAGCTACCAAGGGGGTGAGCAGGGGTTATCGTCGGCGTGTAACTCCCTCGCCCTGACTAGAGTGGTGGTCTCTGCCTGGCTTTGGCGAAAGCCTTAGCCAACCAGAGATCCCATTTCTAACACCAACCAAGACCATATATCCTTCATTGACTATTCCACCCCTTTATTGCTGTTCACTCTCATCATAGTTCTGTCCTCCATTAGGAGAAAAAGGTTTTTGGTTGATTTGACTACCTGGCTTTTCTAATATGTTCAACCAACAAACCTCCCAAAGTGCTATTTTCGATAGAAGATTCTGCTAACTGAACTGTAGTGAGGTATTGCTGTTGTACTTTGTTCTAAATAATAATTTCTTAGGTGGCAAATCTGGTATAGAATTTTTTTTTTCCTTGCCGCACAAACCACTAGGGCTGGAGTCAGTGCCAGCCATGAGGCAGCAGGGAGTTTGACGGAGGAGGCCTAGGTGGTTGGAGGGGGAGGAGTCCCAGCGGTGGCAGGGACTGGTGGTGGTAAGTCACATTTCTTGCTTATTGACAAATTAAGTATACTGTATTTGTTAAGCGAGGCAGAAATCCCACCCACCATCATCACCTCCCTGGCCACGGCATTTCGCCAATCGCCACTCGTGACCTAACTGCAGTATGGTTCAATTTGGCACTGTAGTGTTGGCTGTGCAATGTGCGTCTGCTTCTGTTAATGTGGCATTACGAAGTTTGCAATTCATTACAAACCAAAACCAAGGTGTTTCCCAGTGCCCACTTAGTTACCTCCTACAAGTACTTCACTCCATCATTCTTTCTTTCTGTCCCAGCATACCAAAAAATTGAAAATAAAATTTTTGGCATGTGCCACATTTTTTTGCCCAAGTGATTTATATTTCATGGCTTCCACAACAGATTTTCGCCTGTTCTAATTTTTTCCTTTCATCATTCGTCAACCACAGTGACCTACTAAGCAAAAGTGTAGCACATGGTGATCAGTAACATAACGCTATTCTATAGCTAAACCTCTACCTATCTTAATTCTTCTAATTTACCTTGCAGTAGAGTAACTTTCCCTACTGCCAAGTGAAGGCATTTGAAGGAAATAATTTGAGGTGAAGTACAAGGCCAGGTTGTAAAGTTGAATTAAGTGCCTGATTTAGAGTTAAGTGAATGTGATACTCTGTGACAAATGTGCCAAATGAAATATATCTGGTTCCCTCCCCTGTACTGCAGGGCATCATTTTGTCCACTCTCTACTTATGGCAGACAGGATATCCATTATATGTGACGTGTGTGACGTAGTATTTATCCATTGACCTCTTCCAAGTTTGGAGTCAGAGTAGAATTGAAAAGGCAGTCAGAGAAGAGCTGTGCCATTGGAATTAATGTAAGTTAATAAATTATCCATTACAGCTGCCCCAAAAACATACTGCAGAGAGTAGGAGACCTGGCACTAGCATGCCTCTATTCATGTTGCACATCAGGAATACTATTAAGTGTGCTGCATATATATGCCTTACTCATTAATGAGAGGTACATTTTGCACACATAGGGGTCGATTCCGATTCGGGCCGGAAAAAGCACCGACCGACTCGGAGCCGGAAAAATTACCGACCGACACGTACCCGTGGCGCCCGACACGCCAAGTACGATGCAAGCCGCGATAAATCCGACCGACACGTAAGGAAACCAAGTCGACCGACCGAGCCGCACGGAAAATAGCAATCCGGCCGGAAAAACACGCGAATCCAACCGACCGACACGCACCCGGAACAAATCCGACCGAAACGTACACGCTAACTCCAAACCGCAAAGTACGATGCAAGGCGCGAAAACCACGACCGAGTCGGACGGAGGACAAGCCGTACGACCGACACGCATACAAAACCGAGCCGAAGCAACACAATACACCGCGACCGACGCGTACGCAGCATAGAAAACTGCACAAACACAGCGTGAACGAAACGGAAAACACCGTACGAGACCAATGCAGGGTCCGACTCGGTCACAAGAACGTTTCCAACATACACAAACAACACAAAGGAAAAATCACCCAAAAAAAGGCCAAACAAGCAATTACCAAGCCAATAAATACTGGGGGGTGGGGACAGAGAACAAAGACACACCCACAACTCCACCTATATAAAGGACACAAATCACTACCATGAGCCTTTGCAAATGCCATTCCACTGCCAGCACCCAAGAGAAAGCAACCACACACCCACAGCTCATCCCTCACACAAGCCACACACCAGCAGCACACCAACAAATACCTACCTCACATACACCCAGCAAAACACACACTCACACACCCTCACCTGCACACCAACACACACATCACTCACCATCACCACCCATCACCATGCCCCCAAGAAGAATCACAAGTTCCTAGATTGTGAATTGGAAGTCCTGGTAGACGAGATCCTCAGGGTAGAGCCACAGCTGTTTGGCACATTGGTCCAACAGACCCCCATGTCGCAGAAAACCAAGATGTGGGAGAGGATCATCAACAGGGTGAACGCCCAATCACCATGTCTGCGCACAAAGACCGACATCCAGAACAGGTGGTATGACGTGCGCAGGAGGGTCCGTGAGCTGCTCAAGAAAGACTACCTCATCAGCCAATACACCGGCAGTGGCCCTCCTGCCAAGCCAGTATACCTCAGGCCCTGGGAGGAGAAGGTGCGGGCCATCCTTCCGCCAGTGAGCGTATATGGACTAGAGAACATCCCAGAGCCTGGTGAGTACACAACAAATGTACACAATATACTGCCACAAACACACACACATCACTGTCAAGGGGAGAGTCAAACCATGCACTCATAGCAATCACACAGCAACCAGAACAGAATCATCCCAAAATGTGTATGTCAGTCAGAGAAACACAACACATGCCATCAAAAAGTCACATCCAACTGTGCCAACACATGTACAAACACAACCACAACTACAGCTAGGCAGTGGCACAAATAGAACTAACAAACACATCCACACATGTAGCCACCACACCAACACACAGTGAAGACCACTCAAAGGAAGGAATTCTGTGTATGCTGGCCAAGTCAGTGTAGCCAATAGCATCATGGGAGTCGCAGTCACACATATTGCCCGCACCAAAACTGTCCCATCAACACCACCATGAACCATGCGCACATCACAGGGAGTGGAGAAGGACTCACAAGATGGCTGACACTGGCTACTGCTGTGGGGAGCACAAGGCCCTGCTGCCAACTGTGCACCAACAAACAGCAGGACACCACTGACTGACATCCTGAGAGACAACTTCCACTCCCTGCAATGCAAGCACGTTCCATGGTGGGATATCTGGCTGGCTGGGTGGGAAGGGGGACTTGCAGCACTGACTATAGTCACCAGCACCTCCCCTCACACCCTCCCCAACACAAACTCCACAGTACCCACCTGGTAGAATGCAATGCCCTCCATCCTAACACAAGATCCCACAAAGCACCACCACCCTGGGTTATGTTGTGTGAAGCACAGGGACACTCTTGGGACTCTTAGCCAAACAACTGCCAGGACAACACTCCCAGCCATCCTGTCAGCACAGCCAGCCCACCCCACAGGGAAGCAGAGTCAAAGGAAGGAAGCATGGGCATGCTGGGAAGGGGGTGGAGGCAATAGCATGATGGGAGTCGTAGTCACAGACATTGCTCAGCCTCACAACTGTCCCATCAACACCACCCTGAACCATGCTCACATCACAGGGAGTGGAGAAGGACTCACAAGATGGCTGACACTGGCTACTGCTGTGGGGAGCACAAGGCCCTGCTGCCAACTGTGCACCAACAAACAGCAGGACACCACTGACTGACATCCTGAGAGACAACTTACACTCCCTGCAACGCAAGCACGTTCCATGGTGGGATAACTGACTGGCTGGCTGGGTGGGAAGGAGGTCTGGCTGTCAACCAAACACAAGCAATGCAGACCATGTTCACACCCCAGAAAATACATAGAAATGCCCAAATAATGCAGGACAATGTGCCACACCAATATCAACCCCTGACTGTGACGACTTAGGACAATGCAATGTACAGGCCCGCACCCAGAGGCACAGTCACAACTGTCAGGTGTGTCAACCACTGATGCCTGCAGAAACATGACATACATTGTTTGTGTCTCCCAAAAACAGGTGATGATGGGGACACAGCAGCAGACGCTGAGGAGTCCCAGTCCCAGGCTCAAGAGGATGCTGAGCTCACTGGCGTCGTACAGCCTCTGTCCTCCTCGGACGATGAACAACCTGGCACATCCGGTGCAAGTCAACATGCAGCACCAGCAGGACCAACAGCTGCAGCACCAGCAGGACCACCAGCTGCACTCCCTGCACCCACCCCTACAACGACTGTCACCACGAATACCATCCCTGCCGACATGGACAGAATAAGGAGCAACACCAGCGCAGTGACCCTGGACCAACCTGGGGCCATGGACACCACCACCACCACCAACCCCAAGGTGGACCAGGGTTATCTGTGCGTGCAACTGCACACACTGCACATGTCAGCAGGGGTGGTGGGAGGGGTGGGAGACAGAGGTCGCTGCTTGCAGACGTTGCTGGTGTGCATGAAGACCCACAACTGGTATGCATAGCTGATGCGTACCAGTCCAGCACCGGAGAGCTCAGCCAGGTAGTGGGGCTCCTCAGAGACATCAAACAGCAGCAGGCTGCCCATCATGCCCGCTTGGACTCCCACATGTCCCACGTGGAGTCACACATGTCACGTGTGGACTCACACATGTCCCGCGTGGAGTCCAAGTGGGATGTACTGCATGAGATGACGGCGGTGCACAGGGACATTTTACAATGCCTCCGCCAGATGAACAGCAACCAGTCCACACCTCCCTGTGTGCCAACAACATCTGGTACCGAACAAACTGCAACTGCCACAGGGAGGGAGGAGGACTCTGGCGGAGAGTCCCCTGCACCGCAGCAGCCTGCACTTGAGGGCCCCCCCAAGAAGAGGGGTCGTCCGAGGAGGGGAAAGTGAGAGGCTGATGGCCAAGCGCAACTCCCAGGAAGCCTGAACCTGTTCTGGATTTTTGCCTTTGTGCACAGACTGTTCACCCTGTTGACGGCAACACTACTCCCACACATTGCATGGGGAGTACAAGTTGGACCAATGTGTCAGACAACTGTGGCCCCGATACTGGGGATCCTGTCTACCTGGACTTTCAATTCACCTAGGAACTTGGGATTGCAAGATTCATGTACAGCACAACCCATCCTATGCACTATTAACACAAATGTATCACAATAAACACACTAATACACCATACTTGCCTCTGTCGTGATTCCAACGTGGGTGCTGTTATGGGGATGATGAACTGCAAAATTACACTGTGTATGCGAACTGCAACAGCAAGGACAACACAGGCATGTGAGTACAGGCAACGTGACACATATGAGGGAGACACACCACCAGGGCTACACAACACATACACACCTAGGCCATCTGACTCATTGCCTACACTGATGTTGCCAGGGAAGACGGTGCAATGCACAGACACCACACCCATTCCCAGTTGTAGTCAAGTAGCCCACAGGTGCAGTAAGCAAATGGCAGTCAAATGTGTGACCACAGACAACGCACATCACTAAGTGAAGCACAGGTTTATTACACAGTAGCAACATGCCGTAACCACTACAGATGCAAGGTAACCCCACCTGGTAGCGGGCACACAGTCAACAACTGTAGACGGAAGGAAGTCCATGGGTGTGGCGCACATCACCTGTAGGGACACAACAGCTACCAGCCTGGATGTGCAATCACGTCGTCGGTGGACACAGTTGACCAAACGAATCTGAAAGTACCCTGTGAAGGACAGAAATGACACACAGTCAAAAGCAATGCAGTACAGGACAGAACAGCAAAACTCATGCACAATACATGTTACAAGATACCCACCCAGAACCAAGTTAGCATGTCAACACTGTTGGGGAGTACAGCCCACCTGTAACCACACATCGCAACACACATCCAGTCAAGTAGCCCATGGACACACTCCAACAGCGCCAGAGCCCCACCCACACATCATGCCAACTCACATCATTCACATGACACCTCAGGATACTCACATTCAGCTAAAGAAGTTGGTGATGAGCTGTGTGCGGACATCACCATCACCATCATCATCATCATCGTCACTGGCATCGTGGTCCAGGCCAGGATCCTCCACAGGTGGCGGATGTTGCTCATCGTCATCCTG